>JAYJMB010076393.1:0-22810 GCA_036873735.1 Pouteria campechiana
TTCATTTTTAACACTCAATAACACTATAGTGTGATTAAAAATGTAATTAATCAAAATTAACACCCTCAGGTGTTACAGTATGGCAACGTCACTTGTGTGAAAGGTATCCAAAAGGAAACTTTGGAGGATCCGATATTATAATATCAGAAACTCCAAAACCACATAAATCAGCTTAATAGTCATAAATTCGAACGTTCTCTTACATTAAATGATCCTCAACTACCATAGTAGAAAAAGTCAGAAGTTTCAATATAAAAAAAGTTAAGTGAGAATGAAGAAAGCAAGAAGATCATTCTGAGAAACAAAATGAGCAGAGCATTTAGTAAGACTTTAAAATTTTTCTTTCACAAGTTCAACCCCACTACATCTCATTCCAAGAAATATTCAAAGCCATTTATTCAACCACTTTTGGAGATTGAATCTTAGTAGTTTATTATTATACTTATTGCTTCTAAACTTGGTATAAAATTAGCTTGTTAGAGGCATCAATATTTGTATACATTCATTTATTTCTACACATTTTTGCAAGTCAAGGACTTGCCACTGATTATTGTAAGCAAGTAGGGTACTTGCTAAGAATTTATAAAAGTTAGTTAGTAAGCTTGGAAACAAACAAGTGTATTTATTTGATTAGAAGGGTGCTGATTAAAGAAGGTGTTAGTAAAACCTGAGTTTATCAGAAAAGGCTAACTCAGAGAAGTGGAGTCGGAACCCAAGTGAAGGGCCGAACCACTATAAAAATTTTCTGTCTAAGTGCATTGTGCTATTCCTTCCTTTCTTATATTTGCACTATAGATCATATCTAGTCAAAAATTTAAAAGACTTAACTCACCCCCCCCCCCCCCTCTCTCTTAAGTCACCATCTGAATGGGACCAACAATTGGTATTAAAGCAACCTTCACTTGTTATCTTTTAAAGTTTCATTCATATAACCTATGAAGAGATCCTAATGGCCAGCTATTTCCATAACACTTCAGCTGATGGTCAATCCACTTCCAAACCTCCATTATTTGATAGTACAAATTATGAATATTGGAAGATGAAAATAAAAAATTTCTTGATTGCCTTAGACTATTAGTTGTGAAAAACCATTAAAGATAAAATGATTGTCCTGAACACTGAAGATAAATACACTACCGAGGACATTCTAGCAGCTGAAAAAGATATTAAGGCAAAGAATTGCCTTTACTGCACTCTTAAATCCTCTGAGTTTGATAAGATATCCTCTTGTGACAAAGTAAAGGAAATTTATGAAAAATTGTAGGTTGCACATGAAGGCACAAAATAAGTAAGAGAAACTAAGATAAATCTCCTTGCATAGGAATATAAAGCTTTCAACATGAATGATACAGAGTCAATCTTAGACATGTTCGGAAGATTTTAAAAGATAACAAATGAGTTAAAGAATTTAAGAGAAAAGTTTTCAGAGCCTAAAATGGTAAAGAAAATCTTGAGATCCCTATCAAAGCAATGGATGCCCAAAGTGACAGCAATCCAAGAAGCAAAAAATCTGGACACAATAAGTCTAGAAGAACTCATGGGTTCTCTCATGACTCATGGAGTACTCATGAAGCAGAAAAATACAAAAAAACCTATGGGCAAGAAAGCAATTGCTCTTAAAGCTGAGTCAGAAAATGATAAATCCCAAACTAAGGTATCCACAAGTAGAGATGAAGAAATGACAATGATTACAAGAAGATTCAAATCCATGCTAAAGAAGAAAAACTTTGAAAATAGTTCAAGGAACAACTTTGGAAAAAAGGACAAAAGGAAAGAAATACCCACGTGTTACAATTTTGGGAAACCTGGGCACATGAAATTTGAATGTTTAAAGCCAAACAAGAGACAAAATGATTAGCAAAAAAAGAGGTAAAACTCATACTTTGACAAAAAGAACAATAGCAGCAACAACAATAACAACAACAGAATAAGTAGAAAATTTCAGAAGAAAAAAAATGCTCTAGCAGCATGCGAGATGCTAGAGAATATAATAAATAAAAGTGAGACTAAAGAGGAAGAAGAACATGAAGCTCAAATCAGCCAACTCTTTCCAAATAGAAGCAGTCAAGATGAACTCCATACAGGAATCAGCTTCATGGCAATCCATGAAAAATAGGTAAATTCTGATTCTGAAACTCCAAATCATAAAGAAATGTTAGAAGAATTGTATTCAGATTTTATGATTCTAAAAGAGAAGTACAAAGAGACTAAAAAAAGGAGCTCAAGAGAATTACAAATGAATACTCCAAAATGAAGGAAGAAAACTCCAAGCTCAAGAGTAATCATAACACTAATAGCAAACTTGAGCAAGTAGTAGCTGAGAACAATGCTCTGAAAAAGATATTGACTTCCACCTTATTAATAATGAAACCAAGAAAAGAGGTGGACAACAGCAACAAAGAAAACAAACAGAAATCTCTATAAGAAAATTTGAGCCTAAACAAACTATGATTTCGGTTCCAAAAATAGTTGTAAATATACTAAATGCAACCCAATTTTCTTCAGTCAAAACAGTTATGCCCAAAAAATAGTGGGTACCAATGTTATCTGCAACTAACCCACCTGGACCCATTCCCAAATGGATACTAAAAATTAAGACTTAACTTTATCCATGCAGATGTGCTTGGGAGCTACAAAGAGCAATAGGTGGTATATCAACAGTGGTTACTCAAAGCACATGATAGGGAATGGGGAGCTATTCGTGGAGTTGAAAATGAAATTGGGTGGAACAATAACCTTTGGTGATAATAGTAAAGGTAGAGTAGTTGGGATTGGTAAGGTCAGCCAAACACTATCTACTACAATTTCAGATATACTTCTAATAGAAGGATTGAAATACAATCTTCTTAGTGTAAGTCAGTTTTGTGATAAAGGCTACAAAGTTGTGTTTGAATCTCAATTTTGTTCTATATTAGATAAGTCTTAATCAATTATAGTATCTGGTATAAGACAGAAATATATATATTTGGTTAGTCTTTCTAATATTCAAGCTAAGTGTCTTGTTATGAATAACAATAAACTCATGTTGTGACATAGAAGGCTAAGACATGCCAACAAGCATCTGATTGAAAGATTATATAATAAGGATCTTACTTTTGGTTTACCAAAACTCAAACTTGACAATCAGTTGTGTGATGCTTGCATGAAAGGTAAGCAAGTAAAAAAATTATTTAAGTTAAATAAAAAAGTATACAAACTAAACCTCTTCAATTGCTACACATAGATCTAGTTTGACTAACAAAAACTAGAAGCCTTAGAGGGAAACATTATGCATATGTCATTGTAAATGACTTTAGTAGATTTACCTGGGTAATATTTTTTGCATCTAAAGATGAAGCTTTTTCTTTGTTTGAAGTATTTACCAAACATGTACAAAATAAACAAAGCTCCCATATTGTTTGCATAAGGAGTGATCATGATGGGGAATTTAAAAATCATAAATTTACTAATTTCTGTAAAAATAATGAAATTCTTCAAACTTTTTCTACAATAAAAACACCTTAACAAAATGGAGTAGCAAAAAGGAAGAATAGATTATTGCAAGAGATAACAAAAACAATGTTGAGTGATATAGTTTGCCATAGTATTTTTGGGCTGAAGCAATGAACACTACATGCTATGTTATTAATAAAATATTTGCTAGAACTATACTTAATAAAACTCTATTTGAACTATACTATAGCAAAAAGCCAAATATTTCTTATTTTCATACTTTTGGTTGTAAATATTTCATTCTTAACAATGACAAGGAAAATCTTAAAAAATTTGATAGCAAATCTAATCAAGGAATATTTCTTGGTTATTCCATTGTTAGCAAGACATTTAGAGTGTACAACCTTAGACTTAAGATTATAGAGGAATCCATCAATGTCAAATTTCATGAACACATTAACTCAATGAATAACTAGTGATTTTGATGATGAAATAGACAATCTTCCAACAAGTGTGGAGAAACTGAGGTTATAAGATAAACAAGTAGAAACTCCACTATCAGAGATGTCAATGAATAAAGTTGAACCATTCATAACAGAGATAAATGAGGAAAGTAACTCATCTCTTCCCAAAGATTAGAGGTTTATACATGATCATCTTAAAAATTAGATAATTGGTGATGTAATTGATAGAGTTAGAACTAGATCATCTTATCACCAAATATGTGGCAATTTTGCCTTCATTTCTCAATTAGAACCAAATTGCATAGACCAAGCATTAGAAGATGAAAACTAGATTTTAGCTATTCAAGAAGAATTGGATCAATTTAAAAGAAATAATGTGTGGACTATTATTTGATGACCAAACCATCAATCTATTATAGGAACACAATGGGTCTTTAGGAACAAATTGGATAAATCAAGAATTGTATTAAGAAATCAGGCAAGATTAGTTGCAAAGGGGTACTTTCAAGAAGAAGGTATTAACTTTGAAGAGTGATATGCCCTAGTTGCAAGGATTGAAGTCATTAAAATGCTTCTCGCATTTACATCATATATGAATTTCAAACTATATCAAATTAATGTAAAGAGTGCATTCTTGAATAGTTTTATTAATGAAGAGGTATATGTGGAACAACCCCCTGGGTTTGAAGACCCTCATTGTCCAAACCTTGTCGTCAAACTCAAGAAAGCCCTCTATGGTTTGAAACAAGCTCCTAGAGCTTGTTTTGAAAGGCTAAGCAAATTTCTGATTGAAAAAGGTTTTTCAAGGGGTAAGGTGGATACTAGTCTTTTCATTAAGCATGAAAAGAATGACATACTTATAGTTCAAATTTATGTTGATGATATAGTATTTGGTGCAACTAATGAAAACCTTTGCTAAGATTTTTCCAAGATAATGCAAGGAGAATTTGAAATGAGCTTGATAGGTGAACTCAACTTCTTCTTGGGACTATAAATCAAACAAGAGAAAGAAAGAATCTTCATCCACCAAGTTATATAAAAAAACTTCTAAAGAAATTCAACATTGAAGATGGTAAAAGATACGAAACACTAATGAGCACTTCAATAAAGATGGACAAAGATGAAAGAGGTAAATTTGTATATCACAAACTCTATAGAAGCATGATAAGATCATTATTATATTTGACTACCAGTAGACCAGATATAATGTTTAGTGTCTGCATGTGTGCTAGATTTCAATAAATTCCAAAGAGTCACACCTAATTACTGTGAAGAGAATCTTTAGATACCTATTAGATACACCAAACCTCGATTTGTGGTATCCAAAAGGTTTTAATTTTAATTTGGTTAGGTACTTAGATTCAGACTTTGTTGGATATAAAGTGAATAGAAAGAGTACCTCAAGATCATGTCAGTTTCTAGGGAACATGATCATTTCATTTTACTCTAAGAAATAGACATCTACTGTATTATCAACTGCTAAAGCAAAATATATAGCAGCGAGTAGTTACTATGCTTATATCCGATGGATGAAACAATAATTAAGTGATTTTGTCCTTAACTTTGTTGATATACCCATAAGATGTGACAATACAAGTGTCATAAATTTGACTAGAAATCCAGTTTTACATTCCAAAATAAAACATATAGAAATCAGGCATCATTTTATTTGAGATCATGTTTAAAATTATAACATCTATTTAGAATTTGTACCTACTAAAAATCGACTAGTAGATATCTTTATCAAGCCTCTTTCAGAAGATAGATTTAATATGTCAAGAAGAGAACTAGGCATTTTAGATCCATATGCTTAAGTAGCAATTAATAGAATATCTAAATGATGAAATATATATTTCTCATTTTTATGCTTAAATACTTAAATTAAAATTTTAAACAATTTTGGAGGCTCTAAAACCTCCTTCGGATTCTCTGATAATCAATTCAGACACCTCCAAAGATCGATCTTACCTCCAAAATAAAATTTTGGTGCCACCAAAGCTCATTCCTTTTTAAATCACTGATTCAGTGCCTCCGAAAATTGAACATCCTATTTCGGAGCCTTTGAAGATAGACTCCCTTAGTGTTTCAGAGAATCAAAACACTAATCGGTGAATTTGATGACCCATAACTTATTTTTAAACCCTCAAAACCTCCAAAAACCTAAAACCTTCATCTTCTTTCGAGCATTCGATATCTCTCCTCCGAAGAAATTCTCCATTTTCCTGCTCGATTCAAAATTATAAGCCTTCCATTACACCTTATTCAATAGTTAGAAATACTCAATCTTTCAAATCCTCACTTTTCTCTGCTGTAATGGCAAGAACAAAAATAATTGAATCAGGCATTAGAAGGAAGGAAAGTGAAGAATATTCAAAGATGAATACTTCTAAAAAAGTAAGGTGTGGGGATGACACTCTTGAGGTAATTTTTCTATATAGAGAAACTACCTACTCTAGATACTTTCAAAAGTATGAAAGCAAGAAAATTGTCAAAGGTAAGGTGTTTTAACTTTGAAATATTTAGAGAAAGAGAAATGAACTTGGAAGTATGTAATTGGTTTTGATTTCAAGGATGGGCTAATTTTCTAAGTTACAAAGAGACATGTTATCCTAGATTAGCAAAAGCCCTAATCAGTAACCTAAACTCAAGTACTTAGAAATCATGGATAGAAGAGGTTGAGATAAACATATCCAGTGATAGCTTGAGAAGAATTCTCAATCTCCCTAAAAATGAGGAAGGACAAGTAGAGTAGCCATCAAGCCAAGTGAGCTTATTCTTAAACCTGGTAGGAGTTGAAATAGATGCTAAAGAAAATTACTTAAATGCTAGTTATCTGAATCTAAATCTCAAATTGGCATACACAATGATGACAAATAATGTGTATCCAATGATAGGAGCCACACACTCCATTTCAGAGAAGGACGCAAAAATATTATAGGCTTTGAAAAACAAGAAGAAAGTGAATCTTGCATAAATTATAGTGGGTCATCTGTATTTAATAAATCTATAATAAGGTTTACACTTCCTTATGGGATGATCTTCACAAGGATTTTCAAAGATGCAGGAGTAAATCCGTCTGGAGAAAAGAGTGAAGAGTCTAAGGACTCAGACATAATTGATGAAAGAACCTTAAAGAGAATAAGTTTCAAATAGACATCACAAGGCTCGATTAATGAAAAACCCAAAAGAGCAGAATAACTAAAGAGATCTAAATCAGAAGAACAAGAAGAAGAAAGCCCAAGAATATAGGAGACTATAGAAACAAGAGAAGAACCTCTCACAAATGAAGTTCAAACAGAAATAGAGAGAAGAGAAGAAGTTTCAAGAGAAGATCTAAGAAATGTTAGAGAACAAGAATCAGAAGAAATATCGAGAGAAGAAAATGAGATAACAGCAATAGCAACCACCTCCTTTACACTCATTAGGTCTTCATTCCCAATGAAAACTTCCCATCAACCACCCACATCAACCACTCCATCAATCCCTACTACTCAAACCACTCCACAAAACCTGAAAAATAGACTTGAACACATTGAAAACCTTTTGTCATCTCTAGCTCTTTAACTTCACAACATTGATCACAAGCTAGAAAACTCCATGTCATCTCTCATCCTTAGAGTTGATGAGATTAATCAAAGACTTAACTCTCTAACTTCACTAGCAGAGTCACTTAAAGGTCAAGCTTATCATCAACATTCTCCATCTCTACCTCACTTCTCTCCAATCAAAACTCATTCACCCATTTCTTGTCCCACGCAATATTCACACTCATCTCCTGTAATTCCAGAAGCTGTTCAACCTAATGGTGAACCTACTGAAATTGCTTCTACCTCTCTTCCAACACAATTGCCTTCTATCCTCCCCAATTTTCCAACCTCTGAAAGCTCTTTGAACTTTCCTGAGGATTATCTTTCTAATTCCTATAGAGTTATTGTTAAATATGGAAAGTATCCCACTGAAGTACCACTTCCTATCTTTTATTTTCTTCCTAAATATCATGACTGGACTTGGTATGATCTTATTTTTTAGGAGAAATAATCCCCACTTATATTAAAGAGCTTCCTCCACAATGACAAAAGCTTCACAATGGAAGAAAGCTCCAACTCCTCCTCCTGCCCCCAAACCAATTGATGATAACCCTGATATTCTTCTTCATATCTCAAATCCTTTCAGAATGACCTATTCTGAGTTCAGAAGCAAATCAAAAATCAATTCTGCAATCACTCAAATGTTCTTTTCTCAATCTCTCATCCTCACTTCTCAGGAATTACCTTTCTCAGAACTCACAGATCCTAACATTCTATCTAGGATTCAACTCATTCTTGATCCTCCATTGACTCCCAGGGGCCATAAAATTCAAATTCCTAATAAAGAGTCAATTCTCCAAAGATATTCTGAGAAACTTCTTCAATCACTCCCAAAGTCTATGCAACCTAGAAGTTCATTTCCATCTCCCTCGGGTTCTCATAAACTCATTCTTATTATAAGGAAGAATCTTCATTCTTCTCCAATACCAATCTCCAAACATTGCTCATCATCTTCCTCTTCCATTTCCACAACTCACTAAGCCATCAATCCAACACAATATTAGGGCAAACTATTCCAAACCATCTTCCTCACCTGAACCTATTCCACTTTCTCCTACCAAAACTAAAACCTTTAGATCCCAAAACCAAAGCCCCTACCCCAAACATCATCTTCTACATCTTCATCCCAGCCATCATCTTCCAAACCTAAGAGAAAATTAAGAATTTCACCTCTAAAAGGATATAAAAAGGTTCCTCTTTCTCGCATTATCATGTACCATCAAGAATACACTATAAGGATGAAGGTCAATATAGAAACCCTCTTAAAAGGCACTCCTATATTCTTTCTTGAGTTACTAGATCTAATATTTTGAAAGTGTATTGATTTTATCTATGTGACTGACTGTGGACCTACAACCTGTACTCATGAATCCCCAACTGCAATTCCACAAGATCCATTTTTCATTCCACCTCCACCAAAAAGAAGTAAGAGTACCATTCCTAAATAATCCAAGTCCTCTTCTACACCATCACCCTCTCAACCTAAGCCTCCTCTTCCCCTCACAAAGAATTCTTTCTTAAAACCTATAAGAGAAAATCCAGACCATTCCACTAATCTGTTGCATCTATACTTTCATTTCATTCTTTAAATATCTTTGACTGCCATCTCTCTCATATATGATATTTTTTTTTGCACGTATTATCTTGCAATCTATATTTTTTAAGAATCATCCCATGTATTTGTCATTTTGATAATTTTCTGCAGTCTGTTTCATAGCAAGCTATGTAAATTCATTTTGTTTCTTTACACCTTTTTTATTATGACAAAAAGGGAGGAGAAATGTAGTGAAATGTAGTTCACCCATTTAGGGGGAGTTGCACTAAGTCAATAAAAAATTATTATATATCAAACATGCATTTAGCTATTTTAAATTCATTATTGGATAGTTTTGAAAGTTATATCACTCAATGTTTTGTCATCATCAAAAAGGGGAAGAATGTTGAACATACAATCTTATCTAACTTGATTTTGATGACGATCATTCTTAACTAACCATGTTTGATGATGAGCAAAGACATGAGTGAAATATTAAGGTACTAACAATTTATTCTCAAGTATTTACAGAAATATTTTCAAACTAATCTATGAGAATAAATTTCATAATGCTTAAAGGAAGAAACCAAGTAAATGTTGAACCAAATGGTGCATATGGCAAACAACCAAGCTTTGATGATGAGCAATAATATATGAGTGAACATTTATTGTATTGATAATTGTTTTCCCAAGCATTATAGATACAGATATAAACATATAGGAAAATAATTTAAATACAATGGACAACATACATAGAGAACACATCAGCAAGCAAAATCCACTAACGCAAAGAAAATAAGAATGCTAAAAAAGAATGACACTAAAATATTGAAAAGAAGTCATCAAGTATATCTATAGCTATGAAGTTTAGGCCTCAACGAGTGATCAAATAAATCTTCTACAGATAAAGTCAATATCTGAGAGCAAATGTCTAAGAAAGATTCAGACAAATCATTCCACAGACACATCAAATAAACTGCTTATAATCAACACTTGTCCACAATATAGATGAATTCAGTTTGCAAAAATAGAGATGAAATGAAGCTAAAAACAGACAAATGAAAAATTGAAGTGAAGTCAAATTACTCAAGCATTTGTCTCTCATATGAAGTCTATCTGAAACTGAAGAAGAACAAGGAACTTGTTTGCAATCTCTACAGACAAAACAGAAGATGAAGTAGAAATGGTATAGCAGCATAAGAACAACTTTATCTGTCATCTTCATTTACAAGAGTTGTCTTCCACTTTCAACAGACAAACCATCAGACAACCATTAAAGAAACAAGTTATCTATGGCTCAATGAGTCACCTATTACTTCTAACAGATAACTTATCATATTAACGACTAAAAAGAGGATTCGTCTGCATGTCATAACTTCTTCTATCACTTATGATAGACAAACTAATAGACGAACTATTTGGAAGACTTTGTCCATGGCCTACAACTTTGTCTACAGATTTTAATAGACAAAGTCACTTTGTCTATCAGGGAAGGAGCCTATCTACCAAAAAGAGTCATCTGCTACTTACAACAGACAAAGCCACTTTGGCTGATGAAAAGAAAACTTTATCTGGTGAAAGTCACCTCATCTACTATGAAGAAGCTTTGTCTGCGCCATAAAGATCGTCTATTGCTTACAACAGATAAAGTTACTTCGCTTGATGAAAGAAACTTTGTCTGCTAAGAGAATGTTGTCTGATGAGCAGTAAAGAAGAAGAACTTCATCTGCACTTCTACAATTCATCTGTTACTTATAACAGACAAACTAGAATACAAAGTAAAATACTGTAATGGTCTCTAACAAAATTACAAAGATGAAGTTGTTTATTATGTGGATCTACTTAGAGCTACTTTGTCTGTTACTTATAAAAGACAAATTCAAGACATGAACAGACAAAGTTCTTAAATAAAATATGACATATCATAAAGACTAAAAGCCACATGTACCAAACATTACTGACTATACTCTTTGGTTAAGATTTTAATCAAAGCAGATTTTATTAAGCATACTGAACAAATCAAGCGTAGTTGAAGATGGAAAGAAATTCAAAGGAAAGCAATCTATACTCTAATAAAGGTTACAACTTTCAGAGGCTGTGTCCTTTCAGGCTTAATGGGCATCCTTCCAAAATGATAAAAGAATCAATCAAGCAAAAATGTCTTTATCCAATATTTACTAAAACTGGAAAGGCATCTTCTTCGAGAATGATGTTGCAGGCTTTCCAACTACAAATGAGTTTCTCAAGAAGACAACTTTTCAATGGGAGAAATCAGAACAATCTTCAACATTCAAAAAAGGCAACTACCTCCAACGGGCAAAAATTTTTGAAGCAATATAAAGGTAGTATAGTGTCAATGAAGAAGGTTGAGGACGCTAAGAAAAAAATTAGAACAAAGCTTAAACAATTAACATCTCTCAATTAGACTGTGCTTCCTCCTAGATAATCAATCTCCATTGTGCTGATAGACAATGAGCCTAAAAGTTCTATCTTAATTATACATTTAGAGTATTAATATCCAATAAGCTTCAATGAGATATCATTTTATATATGCTAAAAATATGTACAAATTATCCTAGCAAAAGAAGCAATGTAATGTGCAAAATGAGTGCTGCAATCAACTATGTGAGTTGGTGGTAAGCTCAAGAAAACCACATTATATGAGTTGTTGGTGAGCTCTGGAAAACCAACAAGTTTGCTAGTGATTTTAGAAACCAGTGAGTTTTTTAGTGAGCTCGTAAAACCAAAAGTGTTGGGAACACTATGTTTATGCCCTTAAAGCTAGAATCTAGAAGAGTGTTTGGAACACTATTTATGCCCCCTAGAGCTGGAATCTAGAAGAGTACTAGGAACGCTATTTTATTTCCATTATATAGAATATAGTAGAACCCAAGGCATAATGAGTGAATGCTCTTGGAAAAATGGATGTAGGGACGGGGTTTCATAACCACTATAAAAATTATTGTGTTGTCTGCTTAATTGTGTTACTTTGCTTATAATTATTTTACTATCACATTTCACATATCACTACATACACAATCACTTTTCTAAAAGAAGTATAGCTAAAAGAAATTAAACTTGGAAATAAAGCAGCTACTATGACCAAATAAACAAATATGAAAACTACATATGAGTTGCATATTAACTTCTGGTTAGCTCATTCATTTTTATTTAGCCATAATTTTTATATACTCAATTTACCCCTCCCCTCTTTAGCTATCTATTATATGGGACCAACAATAAATGCTCAAGAGAACTAAGTATATAACTCAAAAATATACTTAAAGAGAAGAAAATAGATATTCAGATTCATGAAGGAACTGTCAAAGTCAACTTTGGAGTCACAATTCTACCTTTTCGAAGTTGGTTAATCTCTTCATAGATAGGAAAGTATTTCTTCAGAATCAATATAGCACTTTGGAGTCACAAGCTTTGGATTCAATAAAACTATTTGAAGCTAGCAAAAGTCCTTTGGAGTCAGTAGAGCTCTTCAAAATCACAAGTTTAATTACTTTGAATTCAGCAGAATTGTTTCGAAGTCAAGTTAGATTCTTCAAAAGTAAATAAGACTCTTTGGAATCATAGAACAAGCACTTTGGAGTCACTCTTTGTGGGAATGCTTTGTAGTCATAAGGTGAACACTTTGGAGAATCTTCGGAATCAAGACTTATTGAATCCGACCCAAGTAACTATATATGCATCACTTCAGAAGCACTAAAACTTAGCCTTGGGGCATCCAAAAGTATGACAACTTCATTTGTGCAAGAGGTATCCAAAATGTAACTTTGGAGGATCCAATATTATAATATCAGGAACCCCGAAACCACATAAATCAGCTCAACGATCATAAATTTGAAAGTTCTCTTGCATTAAATGATCCTCAGCTACCACAATAAAAAAGTCAAAAGTTTCAATATAAAAATAGTTAAATGAGAACGTAGAAAGCAAGAAGATCATTTTGAGAAAAAAAAAATGAGCAGAGAATTTACTAAAACTTTAAAAGTTTTTTTCCACAAGTTCAACTCCACTGTGTCTCATTCCAAGAAGCATTCAAAGTCATTTATTCAACCACTTCTGGAGATTGAATCCTATTGTTTTATTGTTATACTTATTGCTTTTGAACTTTATACAAAATCAGTCTATTAGAGGCATTAATATTTGTATACATTCATTTATTTCTACACATTTCTGCAAGTCAAGGACTTGCCACTAATTATTCTAAGCAAGTAGGATACTTGCTTAGAATTTGTAAAAGTTAGTTGGTGAACTTGGAAACTAATAAGTGTATTTATTTGATTAGAAGGGTTTTGATTAAAGAAGATATTAGTGAAACTTGAGTTTAGCAGAAAAGGCTAACTAAGAGAAGTAGAGTAGGAACCCAAGTGAAGGGCCAAAGCACTATAAAAATTCCTGTATAAGTGCATTGTGCTATTCCTTCCTTTCTTATATTTGTACTACAAATCATATCTCATCGAAAATTTTAAAGACTCAATTCACCCCTACCCCCTCCCCCTCTTAAGTCACCATCTGAATGGGACCAACATTTCTTTTTATAAGAAGCTTCCTTTGGATGGAAAATTATTCCATGTGCATTAATTTGCACACAATATGAATCTCTTAGTGCAAGATGGGCTTTCTTAGATTCAAGTTGTGGAGGAAAATGTGAGTGAAAGTTTGAAGCATATTGTGGCATCAATCCATCGTTTGAATATTTTTAGCGAAATCGTTAAACAACTTCAATTGCCAAATAAGAAGTTGATTTTAGATTGTTGCACTTAGTGGAATGCAACATATGCTATGTTGTCTTGTGCATTAGAGTTCAAAGATGTTTTCCTTCTCTATACGCAATGAGATACACGTTACATATATTTGCCTAGCGATGAGGATTGGGAAAAAGTTGAAGATGTTTGTACTTTTATGGAACAGTTTAACGAAGTCACCAACATAATTTTTGGTGATAAATATTTAATTTTTTATTTTGAATTTGTATTACTATCTTATGCAGTTTAGTGATAAATTCTAATTAAAGTTTTATTTTTCAAATGATAGGTATTGAGTATCTAACTTCAAACTTATTTCTTATGGAGCTTTATAGGATCAAAGAAGTATTGGATGAGAAATCTATGAGTGAAAATTTTCATATGACTGCAATGGCTATGAGGATGAAGATGAAATTTGATAAGTATTGGGGTAAATGCAATTTACTCATTTCCATTGCTGCGATTTTGGATCCTAGAAATAAAATTAAGTTAATTAAATTTGCTTTTAAAGAGATTTACTCTCAAGAAGAAGCTAATAAGCATATCACTATAGTGTGTGATAGTTTATATGCTCTTTACAAGGAGTATGTTGATGCTTATATTGTGACTGAGAAGCCTAGTGATGGTCAAGAGAATGGTGGTACCAATCATGCTTTTAGTGGAACTACAAAAGGAAAAATCTATTATCATAGGGAGATCAAAGTATGATAATTTTATTAGAAGTTTTTATAATGTTCAAAATATGAAGTTTGAACTTGATGTCTACTTATATGAAGGAGTTTATATTTGGAATGGCTTTGGTGAGTTTGACACTTTACAATGGTGGAAGGAAAATGATCTAAAATTTTGAATTTTATAAAAAATGGCTTGTGATATCTTGTATATTCCTATCACTACCATGGCTTTTAAGTCAACATTTAGTGCTGGTGGTTAAGTGATAGATACATATCACTCATCTTTGGGAACCAATATTATGCAGATGCTTCTTTATGGTAGTGTTTGGTATCGAAACTTTTATAATCTCAAAAGAAAAACAAAAGTAAGTTATTCTTCTTTTACACATATTTGGATTCTAAATTTTAGTTGATTTTATTATATAATGATATATACTTTTTTGAATTTTATGCAGGCTAAGAAATCAAGGAGATATCTTTACTTTATATATTCATATTGTGTTAAAACTTTATGAATTTGAGAAAAGAGATTTTATAATATGATAATGTATTATTTGCAATTAAATGGTTATTGTCAATTTTCTTTCAGACTTAATAGATTGTTATTTTTATTTTAGACTTAATTTGTTATTTATTTTTGGATTTAACATGTTATTTATGTTATCATAAATGCATGGTTTTGATGACAAACAAAACTTGATTAAAGATTATGTGCTAATGATTATTGTCAAGCATTTAATATGCAGAATCAAGTTGTAGGCCTCATGGATAAAAAAAGCACTAAAAAAATATTCCAAGGCATCAATCGGTCTAATTGAAAAGACAAATAGCTTGGGCGAGTGCAGAAGCAAAAGGTGAAGTACCGCTATAGTCAAAGCTCAAATAAAAAAGAATCAACCGTCACCATTCATCTATCAAAGTGAAGATTATCTCTAACGAATGCAAAGCAACGTGCATACAACAGACTTCGTCAGTCATAAGTGAGTCATAGTCGAATAGCTCACAAAGTTAATGATCATCTATTAAAAATAGACTAATGTGAAGCAGTAGAGTTCGTCTGCACCTCTACAATTCATCTATTATTTGCAATAGACAAATCCAATAGATGAATCGATCGAAAGATAACTCTTCTGTGCCTTCACAATTCGTCTATTACTTACAACAAACAATATAACAAATGAAGTGTTAAAAAGATAATTCATCTGTACTCCTATAGCTCGTATGTTACTTAGATGAACAGCTGAAAAGATAATTTGTTTGCACCTCTATAATTCATCTGTTACTTACAAAAGACAATCTAATAGACAGAGTGCTCTAAAGATAATTCATCTATGCCTCCACAATTCATCTATTACTTGCAATGGACAATCCATTAGATGAAGTGCTAAAAAGACAACTCATCCACACTAACTGGATTCGTTCGCTAGTTACCATGGACAAACCAGAAGATGAAGGGGCTTTGTCTGATGGATAGCTAGACAGATACTTTGTCTATCATAAGTGAAGATAAGCAACGGACAAACTAAATAGTTGGTCTTTGTCCAGCATTAATGAGGCACTTTCTAAATTAATGAAAGAATTAACCATTGCAACAACTCTTCAACTAATACTTATTAAAAATTAGGAAATCATCTTCTCCAAGGTTAATGCTAAAAACATTTTAGCAAACGAGGATTAAGCAAAAGACAGAATTCAAATATGTCAATCAGAATAGTCTTCTATCATTAATGGAGCTCACCTACCATTAACAACTGGAATTCAATACAATCATAAATGCAACATCGTTGGATCAAGAAAACAAGAAGAACAATCGAGGAAAATATTCAATCCCTTCTTGAGAGCATTTACTAAATTGAGCTAAAATCTTTTGCATCTTACAAGACCCATGAGCCTTGCATTCAAACCTTCTTCAATTTTCTTTGAAGGCTCCCAACCACCATTTGGGAAGATCATTTGCTTTTGCATTTACTCTTTGAAATCTTCCCCTATGCTTATTAAAAAGTGTTTGTATTTACACTTTAGATATTAATTCATTGCAATTCCCTTGAGCTAGTGGTTAAGACTGTACTCAAGAAGAGTTGTGATTGTCTGAGTTCAGACAAGAGCTATTTATTTATGTCCCCTAGAGATGGAATCTAAAAGAGTATTGGGAGCACTATAGTTATGCCCCCTAAAGCTGGAATTTAGATGAGTGGTGGGAGCACTTATTGTATTTCTACTATTGAAGATAGTGAAACCCAAGACACTAAGAGGAGAGTGCTCTTGAAAGAGTGGAGTAAAGTATTTACTCGAACAACTACAAAAATCCCTGTCTTATTTATTTGTGTATTGATTGAGTGATTAGATTAATTGCTACAGGGATGTTTGATCCTAAAAGGGTTTAGCAAAATTTTAAGTACCCAATTCACCCCTCCCCTTCTGGATATTTTCCTAAGCTTCAGGACCAATAATTTATATTTAGATTTAGTATATTATTTATAATATTTAAACATAGGTTTTTATTTTATTAGGTTTTAAATTTTTTAATATATTCATGAACAAGCTTGTTGATTGTTCACGAATAGGCTTATTTATTATTCACAAACAAGCTTATTTAAGTTAAACAAGCCGAGCTCGAACTAGATAAAACTTAAATGAGCCAAGCTCAAACACCTTTAAAAATATTTGGTTCATAAATGAGCCGAGTTCGAACACCTTTATAGATAAATGAACCAAGCTCGAACAAAGCTCTGTTCATTCGAGCTTGGCTCATTTACACCCCTAAACCCATTCTTCTGTTAGAACAATATAGTAAGATCATCTAAGTCATTTCTTCCTAATTAATCCTACTTAGTGTGTATTTAGATAACTATTTCTAATAACTATATTTTTCTAATTATTTTCCATCCAAGAAGCCTATCTTGTTGACACCATCATCGTAATATTTTTAAATGCACATTTTTTGGGGTACATTCATTTCTCTTTCTAATTCCATACCTTCTTATCTCTCTAGTCTCTACTAGTCTATTTTAAAATTCTGATTTTTGTAACTCTCATCATATATACATGCTTCTTTAATCACCCAAATTATACCCCTGAAGCATGGCTAATCAAATGGCTATTTGTGGAAATTTTGTAGATGGTAATTAGATAATTAGATAAGATGCTAAAGGCGCATCGCCACGTCTTTCAACTAGCTCAAATTCTGCAACACTTTTCTCAATTTATTTACTTTCACAAGTTAATAGAAATAAAAATATCTATTTGCGGACCACTATTTTCAAAATTAACTGTCTAGATCACTTAATAATGATCAATAAATGCAGTATAATTTCTTGTTTAACACAAAATTGGGTGGACCGATGACTCATGAAGACAAGCACTAGTGGATATGGATGACCAATGAAGGTAGAGTCTGGACGCCATAGAAGACCAATCTGATAGAGTCAATAAGAAGCTTCCATCAATTTGGATAAGAAAATGAGAAATAACATGGCCTACAGAGTCATGTGATATCATAGGGTGGGACTACAAATCTAGCGATTGCTAGCAAAGACTATTTGAAATGTTTATGTCTTAAAAAATTTAAAAATAAAAAAGGCTTGGTATCTTAAATAAGCATGATGAAACCTACTATATTTTCTAAATTTTATCCAAAAATTGGTTATTGGTAGATAAAGATAGGAAAAGGATTCAATTCCCTTAAAGAATACTCTATGAATTTTGCAAAGGAAAATGGATGACGCATTCTGTGATCACAACAAGTACATAACCATCTCTATAGATGATTTACCTATGTTCTCAAAAAATGAAGAAGATCAACAAAAGCATTTAAATGATATATGTGATGCATTTTTCAAAGGAATAATCCTTTTAGAAAGAAAAATTGCATGAATAATTAACAAAGTTCAAGTTTCTTGGCCTCGAACTAAAAGTAGATGTTATCTAGCTACAATACCACATTGCTCAAGTAGTTCTTAACTTTCCTGATAAACTCTCAAACAAAAAACTAGTTTAAAGATCTTGTGGACTAACTATGCTCAACAATTCATCAAAGACTTGTCCTATCATCTTAAACCAAAATAAGTACTCATATCAGAAAAAAGCCATTGGAATTGGATAAAAAAGGAAACTCAAAGTGTGCAAATAATTAAAAAATTAGTGAAAAATCTTCTAAAGCTTGCACTAGCTACAAAAGATTATAAATTAATCCTTAAGACCAATGCCTCCAAAGAATTTTGGGGAGCCCTTCTAAAAAAAAGGCCTCTCAAATAGGTTTGCAAATATTACTCTGGAACCTTCAAAGGTTATGAATTAAATTATCCAGTTTATGAAAAAGAAGTATTGGTAATAGAAAAATAAAATCAAAGCATTCTCTATTTTTTGGCCCTTCCAAGTGAATTTTTATTAAGAACAGATTCATCTTATATAAAAAAGCATCTGACTCTTAATTTCAAGGAAATTAGGCAATCTAAAGTTCTCAAGGTGCAAGAGTGGTTTAGTTATTACAAGTTTAAATAAAATGGATTTCATCTAAGAAAAATATAATTGCTAATGTTCTTTCCCAAGATTTTATTGCAAGAAGCCAAAAGGAAGAAAATTCCATAGGAACAGGAATCCTATTGGAAATATATAAACCAAGGGGTCATATTATTGAGACTAAGAGTATAATGTTAATGGAACAAAACTTGTAAATGACTTGAACTAAATCTAATGAAGTTTTGCAAAGATTTTGAGTAACAAAGGAGATAAAAAGAGCCATATAGATCTATTGGGGACACTAGAACAATGTTTTAAAGTCTCATACCGACGGAGGAGAGCCCAAGGCTATAGAGGTCTATAGCACTCACTACCTTGTTGGGTGCTCCAATTCTCAATATCTAGAGGTTTGTAGAGTTCTATGTAAAGACTGCATTCTACAAAAGCGTGTATAAAGGAGACCTACAGAGTTCTTTAGAAGCCATAATCATTTACAGAGTTTTTCTATAGAGGAAAGGTTACATCTACAGAGGCCTATAGTTGTAGTGGCCAAAAAACTAATGTGACGTTTCATAGCAGATAGATTTCAAATGATCTTCTTTCAAATGCTCAAAAGCCTTAGAACTTATAAATAAAAGTTCCATTAAAGAAGAAGAAGAAGAAGAAGAAGAAGAAGAAGCTTAAGGGTTCTATGAGCTAAACATGAATCAATTATAGGAAACCCAATTAAGTTTTCTAATGCATTCACTCCAAGGTGCTTCAACAATCAACGAGCTCAAAGCTATATCAAGACCATCTCAAGATGAGTTCGAAGCACTGTAAAGTTAATGTTTATTTTTTTATTTTTGAGCATACATTATGTACAACTAAGCCTAGTAAGAGACATTATATTATATAATATTTACTTAGGATTTTGCATTTTCTGCTACAAAGAAGGGAATCCTTGAAGCAATGATATGAGTATAAGAGTTTGTTGGTAAGCTCAAAGAAACCACAAAGAAATCAGGTGATGTACGAGTTTTTGGTGATCTTGTAAAATCAAGGGAGGTGTGATTCCACACGTTGATAATAGAACCAAAGGTTAGGAATCCTTGAAAAGTGGAGTAGATGCCAATGGGGCCTAAAACACTATAATCAGTATGTGTTCATTACTATGTGTGCTTGTGTGTTTCCACTATAATTCATTTTATGCATTTGCATAACCATTTGACTTTTAATCTTACTTGGTTTTGTGTTTTGTTATACCCACTATTTTTGGGACCACAATTAGCATAAACCCAGTCTCTAGACATACCAATAAAAACCTATCCCTCATTAAAGGATGATTTTGACACCAATGGTGAGAAATCATAAACTTCTTCTAGCAAATCTAAAGATCAAATTTTCATCTCCATCAATGAAGAAAGTCTTTTCCAAGACTAAGGATGAAATTCTAAGAAAAAGGAAAGTATATTTTCCCTTCCTTAGAGTTCCTTATGTTATTTTGCCAAGGATATGATGGTTTGAGAAAAATCTCCCCATTCCAAGGAGCCTAAAGAATTGGCCAAGGCCTAAATACCAAAACATGAAGAGCTATCCTTATCAAGGTTATGGGAAGGAATATAAAAATAAGCCAAAGATTCTTCTTGGACACCCTTGAATATATACAATATTTAAAAAAATCTTTATATAATGAAGGCGTCGATGTACATTTGTTTTTTGAATAAGTTTTAGAAAGAAGAGTGATGTATGAAAAGGTTTTAGCCTTGTCCACTACTATTCAACAAATAATTTGAGAAAAATGTCAAAGTTTAGAAAAATATCAAATGCTAAAAAATGTGAAACTAATCTCATACATACATTGTATGGGAAGTTCTTTAGAGTTGTGGCTAGAGGAGTAATTACTACCCAAGAATATCAAGTTAGTTGAAGCTAGTCTAGGAGGATTGCTGGTGATCACAAATATGATCATGAACTCCTAAATAACCTGCCTGCAATAGTTAGATATGGCTTATACTATTTAGGATTCTCCCTTAGATTCTACTCATGCCAAACAGTTTCAACATTGCTCAAAAGAGAATTCAAGAAAAATCCTTATCCTTATCCTTATTAGGTGTGGATGATTCAACTTGGAAAATGCAACCTCACAAGCATTTTTGGAAAGACTAAACTTATGAAGATTAGCAAATATTCCAAGTTCAATGCATTGAATGTGTGATCTTTTCTATCTCTAGCCTAAAGTATTGGAGCTAGGATACTAAAGATGGACACTTTTATTTCTTCTACATTAGCTACATTATTATAGCCATACCCAAAGAAGATGTGTTGTACATGGATGAAGAATACATAAAACAAAACAAAAAATTAATGGAGCAAATTTACCAAGAATGATTTTTATTGAAAATGGTATCATAGACATCAAACAAGAGCTTCAAAGTGACTTCAAAAGTACTTCAGAAGTGCTGAAGTATGTTGCTAAAGTAATACAAGTCAAATGCCAAAGTTCAGATGTTAAAACAGCTTCAAAACTACTTCATAAGTTATAAAGGACAATTTCAGAAGTGTTGAAGCATGTATGCAAGGCACTTTGGATGTGCTAAAGCATGATGCCTAGATGGTGAAGATTTAATGTCATTTCAAAAGTGCTAAAGTTTTACTTCAGAAAGTATTGAAATAAGTCAATAATGCATCTTTAAAGTCTAAAGTTACAAAAGTCCAAAATTGACCAAGGCTCGAACTTCAGATATTATGAAAGCTAGCTTTAAACATGCTGAAGTATTACTTTTGACATTCCCAAGCTTTATAAAAAGTGCTGAAGTTCATAGACGTGTGTTCAAGTGATTCACGTCACTTTAAAAGTTCCAAAGAACTAACTTCAGAAGTGTCGAAGCATTATTCTGAACATGCCAGCTCAAGTCATTCACAAATGCTCATTTCCACCACTTCAAAAGTACTGAAGCTATTGGTTAAGACATTTTGAAGGTGCAACGACACCAAACAGTGATGATTTTAGAAGTTCCAAAGAAGTATCACTCATAGAAGCTCTTCGTCATCTCAGAAGTAGTGAAGTCCATACTTCAGAAGGGCTGAAGTCGTGAGAATGCCACAATGGTCAAAATTTTAAATGTTCACTATCATTTAATGAAATCTGTCATCTCCAATAGGAAAAAAATTGAATCTCAATATAAAAGGAGTAATTAGAGGATGTTCAAAGTATTGGAAAAATTAGTGAAGTAAGAGAGAGCGTTTACTTCACTTCAACATTAAGTTTTCTTCCAAGGATTTCAACTCCACTGTACTGAATTCTGATACAAGCATTTAAAGTTCATTACTTCAACTATTTGGAGTTTGAATCATTTATTTTTAAGGGTTTTATTATTATTTATTTTTGCATTAAATTTTGTACAATTTGCTTACCTAAGAGGCATTTATGTCTTTACATCTTTTAATTTTTCTGTTATAACAAGCAAGGAGTTTGTTATCTAGTTATATTACAGTAAATAGAGAGACTTGCTAAGTGACTGTAAAAGTTTATTGGTGAGCTTTGAAAATCAACATTTATAAGAGTTTTTGATAACCTCTGAAAACCAAGATTTGTAGAGTTTGTTGGTGAGTTCTAGAAAACCAGCATGTATACATTGATCAGACTTAGCTAACCAAGTGTAGTGGAACCTAAGTGTAGTAATGAGACTAACTTAGAGAGTGGAGTAGATATCAAGGGAAGGGCCGAACCACTATAAAGATACTTGTGTTTGTGTATTATATGATTTTTGTCTATTTTATTTTAGCACTATATTTTTATTTGGCCAGAAATTTTAGAAGCTCAATTCACCATTAGCACTGTATTTTTATTTGACCAGAAATTTTAAAAGCTCAATTCAACCCCCCCCCCCCCTCCCCCCTCTTAAGTTACCACCTAAAC
>JAYJMB010076404.1:0-22809 GCA_036873735.1 Pouteria campechiana
GTGTGTGTGTGTGTGTCTATATATATATATATATATATATATATATATATATATATATATATTATAACAGATAAATGGTATGGTAGATTTACGAGTACATATGTCACATATTAACATGCATTGGTGCCATCACATCTATTGCAGATGAGAACCCATTACTTTCGAAGGCTTAAATTCAACAGACCCTATGGTCTACGCATGCATTATATAGTGACAAGTTCAAACATCAGCTCGCAAGGGTGCCTTCATACCAGATGAGAAGGAAAATTCACAAACCATTTAGTGAGAAATCCAGAGATGCAAAGGATAATTTTAGCTGCAAATATTATCCTGCTGAAATAAACATGATCAAATCACAATTGCTGCGGTATTCAATGTGGATGATCTTTCATTATCACCATCATAAGCTGTTTCCCACCCAACTGACTATTCCAACTGACCTTGTGTTTTATTTTTGGTAAGTCCAAGCATTTTTGTATCTTTTCTAATGAATTCTAGTCATGTTCCTTTTTTACTTTCCTCTTTTACTTTTTTTCTGTTTGGATAACTTCAGAAAGTGTAGTTCTTGGTCTCTGTGGCATGTGACCATCAATTAACTATATTTTCCTTCACCGCATTACCTGTTGATTCTGCCTTTAGGCTATCTCAAATTATTTCATTTCTAACTGTACCCTTTCCAATTTCACCACATATACATCCCTACATCCTCATTTAGCCACCCTCATCTTATGGATGTAGTTCCTTTAATTGCCCAATATTCAATACCATAAAGCCTAACTTGTCTCATAACTATTCAAAATCATAAAGCCTAAACAGTCTCATAACTATTCAATGCCATAAAGCCTAGCCAGTCTCATAACTATTCAATGCCATAAAGCCTAACCAGTCTCATAGCTATTCTATATATTTTTTAAATTTGATAAATATTAAAGGATTGCATGGAATTCTTGAAATACCATACCGTTTTTTACACAATTTGAATTCTATGTGCAACATCCTTATCAGTCTCTCCCCTTTCTAATAACCATTGATACAGATAATAAAAGCGGCCATTTTGGGATACTACTTGATCATGAATATTAACTGATTCTTCATTTATATTGCTATTTGTTACCGAAATTGCAAACCATATACTCAGTTTTGGTTTTATTAATTCTATAATCCCTTACATTCTAAACCATTCATCCATTTATTTAGTTTCATTTACACCTCTCGTGTCATCTATCACAACGATGTTATATGCAAACAATATAAATTAAGATATATTTATGGTAAATGTTAAGTAAGCCCTTACATAACCAAAACAAAGATAGGTTTAGTGTCAAAAAATTTGATATAATCCTAAAGTCTTGTTCCTCCACTTATGATCTTCACATTTATTAAAACTCCCTCATACATATCCTTGATTGCATCAATATGTCTATTAGTAATTTTTCTCATTCACAACACTTGTCATAATAATTCCTTAGTAACCCTATCATATGCTTTCTCTCAGTTAATGAAAACCATATGGAGGTTTTCTTTCTCCTATATGTCTCCATTAACTGCCTAAGTAGGAATATACATCATAACCCAAATTGATTTTCCAATATATTTGTTTCATGTCTTAATATTTGTTCAATTTCTTCTCTTTTCAAAAATTTCATAGCATCACCCATAGTTTTATCTTACGAAATTTAGCAAAACATTATATATTTCTTCTATTCTTCTAGGTTTTGGCACAAAAGTACTTCTTTTTCCATTCATTTGGCATTCTCTTCAATCTTACAATCTTATTAAATAAATTCATCAACTGCCTCAAACTGACATATCCAGAGGTAATAGAAGCAACTAATGCCTTTATTATACCTTAAATTTGTGCTCTCCTCCAAATTTACAACCTAAGATTGGTCAACATTAATAAAACCATAGAACTATTTCTTCTATCTTTTCTTGATCTCATAATCTTTGAAACTCTTTGATCTTAACTTCTAATACATCTGATAGCACTAAATAAAATCTCATTAAATTTTCCTGTTAGGGATAAAATTCTAGCTAGGGCTGACTGCAATACATCATTATTTAGACATTTCTTTCAATTATTTGCAAAACAATTCATCTTGTGCAGATATATCATAAATGGAATGGAACTTCAATGATTTGGCAGAAGGGGGGGGAGAAGAAAACAGTCATGGGAAAGCAACCCTAACCAAAGGTAGAGGGTTGGTTCCTTCTTTTTGAAATGAATTAGAGGGTCTTGGGAGATGCAATTGTTCTATTCCAATGACCTTTAAATAGCTCATATAGGTTGGGTGATCTCCATTGAACCTTCTCTGATCACCTAGCAGCATACCTTCATACTCAATGAACCTCACAGCTGTGAGCACTGTGTGATCACCTCACAGATCACAGCTGTGATCACAAAGGCAAAGATGCACCATAACCCTCATATTCTTTGTTCATTTCTCAAGTATCCATCTATATGAGATATGACCCACCAACTCACAGCTGGTGACAGAAAACACTTGTCTGAATTCTTCATGAGCTCAGCTGGTCTATTCGTTCGCATAGGAGTGAATTTGACACTGAGGCAGCATGTGAGCACTGACTATGGACACAGTATGCATATACAAAAAGTCAAAACCATCCAAATGGCAGCCTAATATAAATTTGACACATCTGTGGAATTTGAAACTTCAAAATTACAAATTACTCTTCATTTAAAAAACATCCACATGATATGGGCACGATGCTTTTCTTAGGTGATGCCAAATCAACAGACATTCCAACACTCCCAAAAATGCTCATTGACTAAATTAGTCAATATAAAAATTAAATCGAAACCTTACTTCTAATTTTCATATTTCAAAAAAGAGAGTTCTGTGAAACTATTTTCACATAGAGGTGGCTCTTCCTTTCAGAAACTGCACCCCATTATACAGGTTGTCAATTTAAAACACCATGATGTTTCACTTCTCATGCATGACAATGGAAAGTTGACATGTTTTCATAATTTTTCTGCTTTATTTACGATTCTTCAGATTGTTTAGTCATAAATTTGACCCTCATTACAAATTACAGCACAAACAATGATGATGTAACTGACTAGCAGCATAAATAGTGCTCTGACAACATTGGAAAATTCTTGTTACTATTTGCAGACCTAAAACATACATGCAAATGAATGTGACCTTCGAAAGAAACTGTCTTATGCCTCTTGGGTGATCCAACCAATGTAAGAAATGCATCCAGGCAGAGATAGCTACCCAAGTAGCCATCTATCCATTAACAGCCAGCCAGTATGGATCAAGCAATATGCAATATTTGTTTTCGGTTTGATTTTTGACCCAAACATTGTCATGACCATATTTGGATGGTTTTATTTGATGTAATATATGCATATGAACATACTATTTTTGAGTCCATGAATAAGATGGCTGAGCACTGCTAGAGCATCGAGTTCGTCTCATTTATTATTTCCTCCTAGTAATAATTTCTTAGGAAAAAGAGCTTCGCTCTGAACGAATCAACATTCAGAAGTATTCCATTCATGTGGACTAGGGAATGACATGTGAAGACTTGCTAGAGAAGTAACAGAATCAAAGAATTAGTGACACTGCTTGGATCAGAATTCAGGTATTTTGGTCAATGTGCAACCCAAAGTAATGGCTTACCCTAATCCTGTACTTGTATAAAGCATAACCTCCAATGCCAGCAGCAGCCAAGAAAATGAAAATGACCCAAAAAAAGCTCCAGCTGACCTCTGTTGTAGACTTCTTGGCTGTATCATCCCATGTAAGAAAAATTAACTGCTGTAGGCTGTATTATGCAATAAAAACATTGGAACAGCTAAAGACTGGAGGAATTGTTTATTTATGCATTGAGCAAGCATTTAATGTCCATCAGTATAAGGCAGATTATTTATCCATTGAGCATGCCGACAGCATTTAACAAAATGTGTCCATCTCATGGGTGGAGAAGAGCATGAGACTCTCCTATCATATTATTCTAACATTCTAAATAGACCTGTATCAAATGATGACACTGGGTTTTAATTTTTTCATGTTCACAAATTGGCTTGGACACTTGATAGGAAAGAAATTGGGGCATGGTCCATCCAATGGGCCCCTGGCAGATAACAAAGCAGGCTAGACATTTCAAATTGGTGCCAACCAACAAATCCCTTCAATGTGAAATCCCAATATAAACAAGAGAAAAAGGCAAATGCTTCCCATTTATTGACATTTATGTTACCATGCAATCCAAAGCAAAGTACTCCAAGATTCCATGGTTGATAACTGTGTGCCTATGGAATAAAGGGCAATTCGAAATGAATTGAGCTATTGTTCCCAGTTTAGATGTCATATGATCATAATTTCTACTTGCCTTAGGATATCAGTATCAGATGTTTTAGGGGTATTATCCCTGCTTCGTATTGGTGAAAGGCATTGATGGTGCTATGCAATCCAAAGCAAAGTACTCCAAGATTCCATGGTTGATAACTGTGTGCCTATGGAATAAAGGGTAATTCGAAATGAATTGAGCTATTGTTCCCAGTTTAGATGTCATATGATCATAATTTCTACTTGCTTTAGGATATCAGTATCAGATGTTTTAGGGTTATCATCCCTGCTTCATATAAGTGAAAGGCATTGATGGTGCTGTAACAAACAAGTTCCCATAAAACAAAGCTAGAATTATCAGACAATCTGATCTTGAGATTGATGAACACATGAAGGCTCTGCTATGCACCCATAGAAACTGAGATTATACAACTCCATTCTCATCATCATCACTGCAACTTGTTTTACAGCTACTTGTGGTCAGCTGCATGAGTCTCATTATGCCGTTCCTATCTATCCTAGACCATGTCCTTGGCTAGCCCATGTGTCTTCATGCTGTTGCTGAGTTACTAACAACCTCTATCCATATCAAACTCCAATCTTTCCTTAAAATTAGAAATATAGGTAAAATATTTATCCTAATTTCATATTTTTATTTGAAAAATATTATAGATTTTGGAATCTTCTTGAAAAAGGCAAAGGATCCAAGCTCCTCACTTATGCAGGTATCGTGCTCTCTCATATATAATAGATCACCACTGCAGCTGCATTCATAACTTCCCCAAGTGTTCTTGCATGTGCACTCTGGACACTGGCAGGCAACCTTCTCTTTGCACTCATCTACATCTGAAAAGCATCCAAAACAAACCTGGTTAGAGCCAGCTGTATGAATATGTCATCAATAATCACAAGTACATTCATGACCTGTTGTTCAAAAATCAAAGTCAAAGAATTTACTGAAGAAGGTTCATTGGAAAAATTGCTTGACATAGCTACAGCAGGTAACTGCAATTGGAAATTTGGAGGAACCATCCAATGAACATAGATAAAGAATTTAAAAATCAAAAAACCCACAATAATTTCTGACATAGCTACAGAAGGTAACTGCAATTGGAAATTTGGAGGAACCAACCAATGAACATAGATAAAGAATTTAAAAATCAATAAACCCCCAATAATTTCACCTCAAAAGAAATCACAACTTGCAACTATTTGAGTCTGAACTTCAATTAAAACAACCTATAACATAGACTACATAGACTGCAGCACACACTGGTGCAAAAAGCAACTATATGGCATCTATGGGAATTTATGCTCTCGTTGCTAGTTTCCAGCATGGAGGATTGTGTCAAGTTAGGATCTAGCATTGAACTTTACCATAACATCCACTGTAAATCCTGACATGAGAACATTTCACTTTCAAATTTTATTGGTCAGCCATAGAACAAGATGCTGCCACAGAATTAAAATAACTGATTCCTAAAGGTTTTAAATGAGGATGATAAGGACACCATTTTAATCCTTTTCTATTCCGATAAAATGCCACAGGCAAAACCTATTTCAGGTCTGAGGTCAGCAACCAATGGCTAAACAGTTTTTCAAAATTGAGGTCTCAGGTTAAAGCAGGTTTAACCATCATCAAAGATGAAATAGGTCGAAAAAAAGGAGCACTCTGCATGGGCTGCACTGATTGAAAAACAGTTTCTCAATATAACATTGCCTGCCTCTGAAACTGGCTTAAATTAGTATGTATTGACTTTTCAGGCACATAATTCATCGACAGAAGTATTACGACAAATTTCCTAAAATTTGTATCTCAAATCCATTTTTCCTTTATAAAAGGATTAATTTTATGAAACATTGTGCAGGTTCAATTTGAAAGATTCCAGATTAACTTGGATGGGAAAACATCTTGCTAGCCCATGTTGCCCATTTCCAAACACAGCTTCAGAATCCTAATTGAATATATACCTTCACATGTCTTAATCCCATCACCCTTAAATCCTTCAGGGCATTTGCAGCCAGTGACATGATAATCCTGCATGATTGATTGTTGTATTATTAACACTACAAAAATAAAAAGGATTCAAGTAGCATAACGTCCATTTTAGGTGCACTCACAGTGCAAGAAGTGTAAGTCAAGCCATCTTGGGTTTTCTGCCAACAGCCACCATTATTGATTTCACAGCGTCCAAGTCCTGAAACTGTGTGACCACAGTTGAAATATTAAATGTCTCCAATACATGATAAATTGAATAAACAGCGCTAAAGAACTAGCTTTTAGGCCAGGCAACAATGATAACCATTCATTGTTCATAATCCAGCAGAATAAAAACATTAGAAATTTT
Source organism: Pouteria campechiana (assembly GCA_036873735.1). Taxonomy (NCBI): domain Eukaryota; kingdom Viridiplantae; phylum Streptophyta; class Magnoliopsida; order Ericales; family Sapotaceae; genus Pouteria; species Pouteria campechiana. The sequence continues at coordinate 6,671 of JAYJMB010076404.1, forward strand.
CCTGCTTCAGTAAACTAACTAAAATTTAGATACCACAACTAGAAGATGCACCAGCCAATTTAGAGAACCCGTACCTATGACAAAGATGGTGAGTAAGACAAAAGATGATTAAACAGTGAATGAGGATTTTCAAGATGCGCCACTGAATATTTTATGAGTTCCACATATGGCAAAAACTGTGAATAAGATCAGTGATAAAAACTGTGACATTGAACAAGAATTCTCAAAACATTGGAATCAGAAAGAGGCTGGAGAGCAAAAACTGAAAGAAACACTGTGACAGTAGGCGTGGTCATTCAATGGAAGAGTTTCTCCTCAAAAAAGTGAAATTTGACTTTGGTCCAAAAGCTTGACGCATAAAATTTTTTAGTTTGTGAAACATTTCAGAGTGCACAAAATTTGGTTATCAGGCTACAACATTCACTTGATTAAGTCCTAAAGTGTGCACAATCAAGTTATGGCCACATCAGGCCATTCAGCTCTTCATCAGTTCATCCAGCAATTTTGGCCTTTACAATCAATCAGTCATTTGTAAACCATTTACAGAAATGTGCATTATTCCATGCAATTTCGCCAAATGATGAGGAGAATGACCTGCTGATTCATGGGCCTCGAATGAACAATCTGATAAATAAATAAAGAAAGAAGAAGAAGAAGAAGATTGCTATTTATTTGTCCCATGCTTGCATTCTTATATGCATTCCTGTTGTCTAGAAAGAATGAAAACACCTATCTTTCAGTGCCAAATATCTGCATATCATTCTGCCAACATGCATGGCCACAGGATCTGAGATATTCATAGGGTGGTCCATGCTTGAATCTTTGTTATACTAAAAGCATGAAAGGTTTATTCAGGAAGGGCATGCATGTATGAACAAATGGTTAATAACCATTATAAGTGTGCATCTAATAACCTGATGATTGGGCCAGCATGATATTTTCCCTTCAGAGAATTTGACTGAGGGACCATTCAATACAAAATCATGCTGGCATGCAAGTCCAATGTGTTTTGTAAACAATCAGCATTCCCTCAGAATGTATTGGTTCAGCCAATGTCCATCTCATCTAAAGCACACAAAAATTGAAATCTATAATCCATCTTTGAATCTTCGTACACCAAAATCTTGCACCATACAACCTTTCTCCAAACAACCAGAAATCTTTGTTAGAACACAATTCCAAAATCTGAGCAACTTTTGAGTTCCACTAAGAAGAGATGAGGAGTACAATGCCACCCAGAGAATGAATAAAATGAGAAGATAGAAAGCATTAATTTAGAAATTAATAATAAGATGAAACATCAAATTCAATCTGATTCTAACAATTTAATAAATCTGATTAACACTTAAATTATACAAAATTTACCTGCACAATGAGTATACCCATTACCCACAAACTTCACTCCATCAACAATTGGGCATTCACAGACTCGTCCACGGAAAGTGTCCTACAAGCAAATACATAAGTGGCAATCAGAATAAGAATTTGTGAATATAGCTGATGATTGCATTTGCTTCTGTGGGGATTTATTAACAGAAAGTGTCAATACATAGTGTTTCACAAAGCATTTGCTCAGCTCAAAAAATTGCACACATGAAGTCTGCTTTTAGTTCCTATGTTGGGCACACATGAACAGGTCTGAAACAACTCCCACTGCAACTTCCCCAGTTAGGCCAGGGCACATAACTGCTGTAAAATTGGAATCACAAACTTCCAAAATCATGGTTGTTATAATCATGAGTCCAGGTAAAAGCTAGGCATGGTTCACTCCCATGACGGGGCTTACCAGAACAACAGATTCATACACCGAAAATAATTAACCTCCTGTGCACAATTTTAGGATTCAGGCAAAGATATATCCCCTTTTAGTTGCACAACAACTTCCTCCAACAGAATACCTTGCAAGCAGTAACATTAGCACCCTTATCAAACCAGCATCCACCATTATTTTCTAGGCATTCATTTGTCTGTATATCTGTTAATAAACATTTTGAATAACAAAGATCGAGGTTAGCAGTGAACAACCAACAAATAATGATAAATAAATGGATGCTTAGGAACCATAACTGACCATTGCTCAAACAAACAACTGGTTCAGTAGTCTCTTGAAAACCTGCACAGATGGCTTTAAGGACAGTACCTTTGTCCAACTTACCTGAAATTGACCAGAAATATTCAAGCTCTGACTAAATAAAGTGTCTACATCTATCCAGTCAGTCATAGACCATGGCTGGCACATTTTGGTTATGATGATTCCTAAGCCCATATGAAGCACTAGTCCAAATAATCATTGAGGCCAGAATGTGCCCATTGATTTTGGGCATAAAGACGTGAGAAAACACATGCTCATTTGACACTATGTTTAGAACACTGCCTAATTTACAGAATGCATAAAAAAGGATGGGAAGCAAAGGCAGCCATGAACCTGGTAATTCACCCGAATACTAAATAGATGCAATTGCAAACCTCTATATTGCCGATTGTTGATCACAAGAGTTGGCAGTATGGTTACATCTCCTCGAGAGCCTTTACCAACCTAGCATCACCAATGCCAACTTCAGATGACCATGACATCATCAAGGAACAGGAAATGGGAAAAAGGAAAATTTTAAGAAGTGAGAACATAAAAGAGAATAAGATTTAATCATAACCATGACCAGCACTATCATCCCAGTCATGATGATCATCAAAACCTTATCCAATTTCCTAACAACCAAGTTTATATAAAAAAAATCCTGCTCTCCCACTCTAAGGCAAATGAGAGTACAAAATCACAGGCCAATAATTAGACATGGGTATCAAGCTATCTAGCCTAGTGTTCGCTTTATCAGTAATTAAAAATATATTGATGGTCCCAAAAAAAATGTTATTATCACTTTTATCGGAGATGATATCATTTTTATTGGAAAACTTTATTGAAACATTAGAAAAATTCAATAAAAATGCATGATAAGTTAAAATATAAATATAAATTTAATTCAAAAATATTACCTTAAATTCCAATATTTAATGACCAATGGAAATATATAGCAAGCTCATACATACAAAACTGAAAATTTTAATATGACTTTAACACATGAAAATTAAGTATATATTGATACACACACATGCACTAAATACATGTGTTTTTAATAATTTAGGGAAGTTATTGCAATTGTTTAAGAAGAAATAAGAAAAGAATTGTCAAAAATGGGCTTCAGGCAATAATTTATAAAAAAAAACAATAACATCTCCGATGATATCTATCAATTGGAGATAATATCAATAACATTTCTAATAATATCAAAAATTTAGATATAATATTGATATTATTGATAATATCTCTAACATTGTGGATAAATTTTGGAATAGATAAAAATATCGGTTTCCTATTAGATAATTTATCGGCAACCTCCCAAAAAGATATTATCGAAAATAAAATCAGAGATAATATCAATAAAGAGAACATTGATCTTTGATCTAGGCTGCTGCAAGCTAGGATTTGTAGGCTAAAATAAATGACCATCAGCCAAATGGCATTTTTTTTACTGAGACATGACCTTATAAATGGTATGTGTTAAGGATCATTTTGATTAGAAAACATACCTGTGCATCCTGTTCAGCTTTAAGCACTGGATTCTCTTCATCTGCATCAGGATTGCCAATGCATTTATCTATTGCCTTCAGATCAAGACCTATAATGATCAACACAGAGAAAGACAATAAACACAATGTATCTGAAAACAACTACACAAATAAGGGAGTTAAAATGACAAGAAATTACATGATTATTGATCCAACTATATGTATGAATATAAACAGGATATCTGTTTCAACAAGTTGGGTAGATGTTGATGCGTGAATCTGCTGATCTACTAGGACCACAATCTCTAAAGAGGGAGTTCGTAATTTTCCAATATTTAGATCTATCCCAATGAAACATGGACATGGGCAGTGTTTATTCACCTCATTATGTTTTTCTAGACTGATTGTACGAAGGTTAATATTTTCTCCTTGGGAAGATTGTAGGTGCCTGTATGTAGAGTCCACAAGATCAATGACCTCGGCTCCTGAAGATCTGGCCTCACCTTCATAAATCAGGCTGAAGATCTTTATCAACTAATAATCCTGCTTACTGGTAACATTATGGCATGTACACCAAGCTAAGGCTGTATCTAGCGGATGCATTAGGAGGGTGCACAAGCAGCCATAATCAAATTATAGATCCCTAACCATTAACATGAAGGTTCTAGGTTCCAAATTGCAAGCATGGTACTTCGACATGGACCTAAGGGAAGGATGGCTGTGTTTTGATCGCTGAATGTGTTTTGGAAAGCCAGTTGATGATATGAACCAGTATAGTTTGCATTTTATCTGTTATGATTCTAAGTGAAACACGTAGCCCGCCAAGTTGGGAAGGTATTATACTGGTCTTTGAACTTGGCAAGCCACACACCAAAATCATTCCCAAAATTCACAGATACTGCCACGTTATGAATGTCAAGAAACATTATCAATTCTTCCCATGTTCTTATGCATGAACCAATTGTTTGAAATTCAATTCCCTAGAAAATACAAAAAACAGCTGAAGCCTATAGACATACCCAATGACTGAATCACTTCATCTGCACACTCCTTAGTATATTTCTTCTCTTTCATTGGACATCTAATTGCAAAGTCTGTGACATAGTCCCACCATAGCCATGGCTTGCCACTCTCATTAGCAACTTTATACAAGCAAACCTGACGCAAGTTTTGAACCACAACATCTTTCCCATCGTAACCACGACTGAAATCCTGCTCAGGGTCAGGTGCACAATACCGCCCATGGTTGATGCATTGGGACTTGCACTGCCTGCTCAAGATAAAAGCTTCAGGGCAGTACCAGGTGATGTAACGTGGGGTGAACTGGGTATAACCCTTCTGCTCAAGTATCTGGGCTGCACCCTTGAATTTCCGAACAAAATCCATCTGGCTATCACACTTTGGTCCACACTCATCATTACTGTTTGTCCAGAACTCGTATTCAACCCGCTCATCAGGGTGGGGCAGGGATTCCCTCCAGTCCAAGTTGATGTTGACCATGTCACCATTAGATAATGCTTTCTTAATGTTTTCACCCAATGACTTGCTGATAAGAGCAGAGGGGATGGTGATGTTTTGGAGATAATCAGCCTTGGCATTCTCTTCTTCGGGAGTGTCCATTGTGATCAATGGTTCAGTCTTGTCATCTGCAACAAGGATAGCAGCAGCCCCAGCATGTTGAGCATTCCATGCCTTTAATGTGAAGTAGCAGTCTGCACAACACAAGAACATTATGAGTTAGGAACTATTCTACTCAGTGAGATCAGTAAAATCCACATAAAATGAAGCAAATGCTAATGAAATTTCATGCAAATGAAACATCATTCAGAATAGAAAAAACAAACAATGAGAAAAGCTTGTTCAGGAATTGGGAACTTTCTGCATCAATCATCAACAACACACACTTAAAGTTCCTGCCAAGATTGAGGACACCCACCACCAATTTAACTGGATGGTTTAAAAAGATATAAGACGGATAATCCAAGGGCCATATAGCTGTCTTTTGTCACAACATACCACTCATGGCAAATCAAAAAGATAGAAGTAAATGCATTCCTATCCTAACTGTCCAAATTGTGAGCTCCATGGCAAACGAATCACTGGCTGGAATCAGATTAACCATTTTAATGATCTAATTCTACCCTTAGAATTTCACCACCTCCCCTTTTCTACTTGACTGTCCATTTATCGGCAGACTGACCAGTTGGCAAAGATTTTCAGGCAATGCTTCATGCAGTGTTGGACTGATGGCCCATGAATTCAAGTTACCCAAATTGTAAAGGCAACAGATTTATGCCCCAGTTGAAAAACCAGTCAAACAAATGAAACTATTTGATGCCTTCTTAACCATCCATTTGACAGGGACCAACTGACCACAGATGATTGCTTGATCAAAATGATTACACTGTCCATCCATAATCAGGTACTTACATATTCACACTGATCGTGCACTCCTCTGCAAACAAATTATGGCCCAAAAACCACACATCGTAAAACATCCAGTCTATTCTTCTTAAAGATCCAACCTGGCAGTTATCACCTGGAAGGTGAGATTGCTCAATCAACATGACTGTCGGGGCATTCCACACACAATCAAGCAGCCAAAACTCAAGTTATCAATATTTTCAGCCCCTGGATAGATTGAAAATGGCTTGAAAACATAACAAATATACGAATTAAGCATCTAATCTCTTCTTAACCACACATTTGACAGTGACAAGTTGTGGGTGAGAGTTGCTCTCCATTAAAAAACCTGTTGTACCGTACAATTCCAAACAACCATTTTCTCCAAAATGTCTGAACTTTTTGTATGAAAACCAGATTGAATGACAAACCTTATCCATGCATTTACCGGAAGAAAACTGGAAGGCTAGAATTATATGATCTACGCATCAATACATGCTCCAGGAGTGCAGACCGGTCCATGCTATGCTCCTGGTGACACATTTCTAATTTTAGTTTTTCCAAGTTCAGAAGGTCCAAGAGTTGTTATCTATGAAGTTGTCACTATTTATTAGCAAGTTTGCCAGGATATATTAAGCCCACCACATAGCTGAAACTAAAAACAGTAGCTTTTGAACTGAAGATGCTAACTGCCTCACACGAACGAACTTCCCAATTCCGTTATGAAAACATCTGTCAATTGCCGCTGCAAGCACATGTGCGCCTGATGTTTTCCATGCATAGAATAATGCATTCCAGCATATAACCTCAGATCATTTAATTTCAAAAAGGAATTCAGCAAAAATAATAATTAAAAAAAAATTGAAAGACGCAGCAAGAGGAAGGAGATAGAATCAAAGACATTTCAATTAAAAAAAGAGAATTTGCTAACCTCCTCTGTCGGCAAGGACGAAAGTGGGACGCCCGCCGGGCTTCCGTTTGAAAGAGTCAAGCTGTTCGAATGACTTACATGCCTTCTGATTGGCCTTTGGATATACAACAGTCCCCACCATCGTACCTCCATACTGAGGCACGCCAAAATTACCAATCGCACACTCGAAAACGCCAGTCAGAGATTCGGGAGAGGTCACATGCAAGCTATTCTTCTCCACCACAAATCTACCTACACAAGACCCCCAGAGAAACACAACCCAGAGGAAAAATCCGAACTTTCTTTTCATTCTCCAAAAAAATGATCGATTTCTGCCTTCCTTTCTCCAATCAGATTAGTCGCTTCAAAAATGAAACATCCAATATCTTTTCCTTCATAAGATCAAGGATCAAACAAGACCCATATCGAAAAATCTAATCTTTCCCCCGCAAAACCTCAAAAACTAAGTAAAACCCAGATTGAGAAGATCAAAACTTTTTTCCCAACCAAAGACGACAGAAATTCCGCCGTTTTACTCGATAGCTCGATTATCTAATCCGACCCGAATGTCAAAATATAAATACTCTGAATTAAAAAAAAAAAAAAAAAAACAACTACACAACTATGATAATAAACAAGACCCAGATCTAAAAATCCGATGTTTTACTGGGAAGCACGAGTTTCTAAGAAAGCCCGGATAACAACAATCCAATTCTCACTTGTGGGTCTTTTCGTCTCAGATGGTTAGAATGGCAACAGGGTCTTTCGATCTTCCTCTGCTAGAAAAAGAGAGTCAAGAGACAAAACAGCAGCGAAAGAGAGCGAGACGTCTTCTCTTCGTCAGCTGCTCAGCTCGCGTTCGTGCTGCTTGCATGTGGAAAATGTCTCCCAGTTGGGATCTCTTCTTCCATTTCCACCAAGCAAGTGGGATTTTAAGACCGCTCAAAAAGCGAATAGTCAGATATTCGCTGCAATCACACGCGCGGCCCCCTGCCAAACATGCCGATAACGTCACTTCGTAGCACGCGATTTTCGAGTCTCTTGTATTTTCTAGGCGCCTATGCATGTGAGGCAGGCTGTGCGTACGTCATCATATAATATGAGGTTTTAAGGCTTGAGATGAGATAGAAGGAGAAAAAGCATGAAATCTACACCATTACAATAGACTGTATTTGAGATTAAAAATGGGTGTGAGACCCCCTAAGATTTAAATATCTATATGACATCTGTGATTATAGTGAATTTTTCATCTACTTTTCCTGAATTTCCCCTTATGCGTTGAATCATTTTTCATGTAAAACCTTGCGCCTTTTCGAAATTGTGTGATCATACTCTTGACCTGTGCATTGATGCTCTGCCTCTGATGCTGACCTCCAGCTCCCCCGTGCAACCGCAGCGTGCGAATGGGCTGCCCGCGCGTGTGGAATCCCAGAGCCTCCCGCGACCAGGACGAGGAGTCAATTGACCCGAGAGCCATCAGCCGTGTCTGAGTGGGGCCCACCCCCGATGATCGGACAAGGGCTGCAGGCAGTGGGCCCCGCTGTATGATGGGGAAATCTTTTGTACGGACTTGCCCGTCCCACGCGCCTTTTTCTCGTGGGATTTTTGGTTTTTGCGGTTTTGATCTGCTAGCGCAGCCACCGTCGGACGCCCACGTCACTATTTGTTTGTGCTGTTTGGCTCATTAATAAATTTGCACGAAACTACGATAGGAAGTCTAAGAAAAATGAAAACAAAGACGCATATAATATTAATAAAATGTAAAATAATTTTCACGACAAAATAAATGACGTCAAAATAGACAGTATATTGAGTTAAAATAGAGAGTAATGCCACGTATTCCTTTGTTACGTGGGTTAAGTAGTTATCCCACATCTTCCTCTGTTGGGAGTAATATATTTTCATTCTCGTTTTCAAGCTATTGTGAAATTTATCCTTTACGTGGTGTATACTTATCTTCACATTTATACTTTTTTTACTGTTTATTTTTTATCAAAATTTTACATATTTAATCTTGATTCTATTTTTATCACTGTTAATACTATCTTTTTTCCCGATAATATATATTTGAAAGGGGCTGTGTTACCGGTACCACTTTCGGACACCTTATTTCTTTTCATCGTCGTGTTTATTTTTCTATTATCATCCCCTAGTTGTTCATAAAATATTTAGTTTACTAATATTCTTTCATGTTTTACTAATATTGGCATGCATTTTAAATACACCTTTCTAATGTTCTTATTATTTTGACAAAAGTTGTATTTGAAAAAGTAGGTTAATTACAGGTGATTAAATGTTATTTTGAAAGTAACTTGATTAAAGATAATAATTAAAAATAAAGTAAACAAAGATAAAATATAAAAACTTTTTTATATAGAAATGTGTGAAATGATGATCATAAATATAAGTAATAATAGAGAAAGATAATTATTAAATGGTTAAGATATCAAGTTATATAAAAATATATGTAAAAATGGATCATAAAAGGTGACAAAAATTTCACTTTTTTTGCCTATTACCAAACACTATTATTGTCCATAATTTTTAATTTTTATACAAATATTTATTTTATTAACATCATCTCTTATTGTGCTTATATGAACATGTATTTCAAATATATACTTTTAATGCACTCATTATCAAATATGCCTTGTTCAAGCACATCCTTAGTGGATATAACTCATTCTAATTCATTTGATAGTTATCTTTATTCTATTTTAATGCTGGCACAACAACTCTCCATTGTATAACATGAATTGTGGTATATAGGCTGCACCTTGTGCATCTTAAAAATTTAACATATATTTATATAATATCATTTAAATTTCATATTTTACTCCAAGCTTCTCATGATATTGTCAAATATTTTGTTAAGAGTTTATTCGGACAAAGTTTATTAGAAAGAAAATGTATTAGACAAATCTAAGAGAAGATTGCATCAACAATATAGGTTTTTAATAAACAATAATAAAGAGAAATGAGTACATGCAATAGTGAGAAAAGATGTAGCTGATATGGTGGTTAAGATGCCATATGTATATATATATATATATAAGAAAGTACATTAGTAATGAATTCATTTCCTAGTGCATTTAAAAGGTCCTTATGATTTTTTAAGTTCATCATACATCTCTGTAAGTGTAAGTGTATGGTGAATATTTTAGTTCCTCCCTATAACCACAATTCCTTCTCCTATATATACATACTCGTTACTAAATGTAGAAATATTGGGATTGATACTCCTGGAAGCTATATTAGAAATTTGAAGTTGGAGACATGTTAGGGTATGTTTGAACGAATATAGACCCATGCATGAGGGCGTGTCCTCACAACACATCCCTAATACACATCCTAATATACCCTCCAACCAAACAGATATTATCAAACACACCTTAAATTCTTATTGTTAACTATATTTTTAAAATTTTAATTATTCACCCATATCATTTCAATTATTTATCTATTTTTTCTAATATACACCCTAATACAAGCTATTTATCATATTATTTTATCTTTTCCTCATGTACCCTCCTATACACTTTACACCTTAGTAAAGATGCCCCTAACAAACCCTTAGTAGGAAGCAATGAATTATATATATCATCCCATGAATACGACTGCAAAGCGATATATATATATATATATATTTATCCCATGAATACGACTGTACCGTAATTTTGACACAATCGCATCAAATCAAACATCATGCGTTTGGATTGGCATGGGGATACGTGGAGGATCTACCGGAAAAGCCGAGGACTACGAGACACGCCAAGAGCCGGGGACCATTGCGGCAGTCGCTCTCGCCTTCGAGCGCGGATCACGTGGATTGAAGCTGTGGATGTGGTGGATCGAGGAATACGTAGGTAAGTGCTACACCCATCTCTCCATACTCCGCAGTACACGGTCCATAGCATGGAGATGAAAGAATCATAACGGCTCATATCGCTGAAGCTACTGTGAGCTCATAATTTCCACCAATTAAAGGTAAATGTATCTTTGTTTATTGGTCATCACTGGATCACAGGGAGAGGAAATTTTGAATTCCATTTTTCCAGGAAATTTCCAACCGTTTGGGCAGAGTGTATTATAAAAGTGTAACGTGGATGATATTCATAGAATAAGCCTTTTAATGAAAAAGTAAAAACTAAAGTAAAAATAAAGGTGTATATAATAATGAAAAGAGGTAGGTGAGTGGTGTAGTTAAGAGGTCAAAATAGTTTAAAAAAAGTATCCAATAAAGTATTAATTGTCTTGCCAATGCATCTAAATAGATCATAAATATATAATTATAATAATCCTATTTTCTTACTTAGTTATCTATAGTTACAATTATCAATTTTTATTTATTTTTTATTTGGTTTATTTCACCTTTGATATCGTCTTATGTTTTTCTTTTCATTTTCTTTTTCAAATATACACTCCTTTCCTTTCGATTCTCAACTTGGTTGGTCCAATAAAATTACTTGAATTTAAGTTGATTTGACATGTATTTTATCTAATAACTCTATTATTTATTATTATATTTTTTTTATCATTATTATTAATTATTTTAACTTTAATTACTTTATAACTAACATCATCACAAAACCATTGATATCAAATTTCTTTTTATTCAATTTAATTCTAAGCAAATTAACTCTACCCATTAGGTCTAAATCCTTTTCCCTAACTAAACGCCCCTCTAACAAAAAAAATAAAGATATGTATTAATTTAATATTAGTGTCAATCAAGTAGTATTTAAATAAATGATAAATATTTTTTTATGGTGGAAATCGATGCTTGCATAATGTGAATGATGGAGATGGCCTACCGTATTTCCCTGCTAATTTATTATCCCATCCATGTGATGTATTAAGCGTTGGGTCTCGCGGATCATTCACATTATAATCCACATTAAAAGCTTCGGTGCTCTGCAAGAGTACCGTACTATCATTGTGGGCGCAGGAGTAAGAAAAATTCAGATTCCGAGACGGCCAGCGAGCCGCCTGGGAAAATGACGCCCACGTGATTTAAACCGTTTAATATTTAAAACCACTAAATAGTCGATGGCACACATAGTCAATGACATTAGTGGTATAACCCGTCGAGCATCCGTTCACAGTCCAAATCGGTTTGACCGGCCAATTTCAAACCTATTTAACCAGTTTTATTTTTTCAAAAAAATACAATATGATTTTAAAAAATCTAAACCAGGGATATTAATCTATATATATATTGATAATAATATACTATTTTTATTTATTAATAATATTAAAATATTTTTTACTATTAAACGAAAATCGAGTTAGATCATACCAGTCAACTGACGAGTTCATCGTGAAACCGATTCACCGATCGGTCTGGTCTAGTCTAGTCTTGATGATAACACTGTACATAGTAAACTTTTCTAACATTCTTTCTAAAATAAAGAGTTTATATATATATATATACATACATACATACATATATATATATACACACACATTGGCATATATCATGGGCTGAACTAAGATACAAGTTTGCCATTTCAATATGATGCAATTCTTTAGTTAAAATTAATAATTCTAGTTGAGTTGTTAATTACAATATTGTTTATCATTGAAATGGTAATAATAACATTTTTGTTAACGGAATAGAAGAATTAAAAATCTTGTAGCTTATTTTTGTGCTAAACATTTTCATATTCGCGGCCCAGCAGAATAGTAAGGAAATCACCTTAAATCATCGCCATTTACAGCGCAAATAAAGCATATTTCAAATCTTTAACATCAACTTTACTTTTTCTTGAAGGCAAACCAGCCAAACGAATTCTACTCTAATCTTTGTTTACCTTTCCACTATAATCAAAGGGTAGGGGAAAAAGTATAAATGACCCCATTGGGGGAAAAAATAAAAGACCATTTTTTCCTTTTTTAAATTAATATTACATTTAATTACTTATAATTAATCTACCTTTTCACATTTTTTTATTTAAAAAATATTTATTTTATCATTATTCATTTTATAATTGATATCATCACCTATTGTTCTACCTTTTTTACTTTTTCCTTTCTTTTATCCTTTTTATTCAAACCAAACACATAAAGTAAAAAGCAAACGTTGTCCCCGCATCCCTGGATCATGTACCATGCAGCCCAACGTCTAGTTTGGTGGGCAAAGGGAGTGAGTTGACCTCAAGTCAATGATAATTCTATTTTTTTTTTAATTCAACTAGACTTTAATCTTAAATTTATTTGTAAGGCTCCAACCATCTCCTAATATAATTTTGAAAAATTTAAGTTGAGTTTGAGGTAATAATTCAAACAGATATTTAATAAATAAGCTTTAAGAAAATATTATTTATCTTCATTAATTTATAAAAATGATCAAATTTCAATTGAAATAATGTAATCGTTGATACAAATATGTATAGTTCATGTATATATAAACACACACACATGCATGGACACGTGAATAGATATATTTGTCATAAAAGATAATTTAATCATCGCCTTTTGACTTCATTTACGAAATTGTGAATGGTTTTTTAGGACTCTTAACATATCGTTTTAAAATTTCAACAAGTGAAACTCAAAAAAGATTAACATAAATATAAAAATAAAGCATGTACTTATATTTATTTACATAAAATCACGACAAATACTACACAAATCCAGTTGAAATTTATATCAGGTTAGTTTGACCTACCCAATGTGCATCCTGAATATTCTAGCGATCAATGGTTGCAGCAATTGGGCCCTGTACAACTAATTTGTGAGAATAAATTGAGCTAATTACCATAGGATGAAATCAGATGATAGCTTGGCTTGGCTTAACTTAGGCCTGATGTATGTAGTGCTGGTCAGGAGGAAATCATACATAGCCCGTGCAGAGCAGGCATGCAGCTTCAACGAAACAAAAATTACGATGCTTCCAGCTAGGTCTTGGTTCAGCCAACCCGGTCCAAATAAGAAAGTCTTGAAAGAAATTCAAGGCTCATTGGGTCGGGAGTCCATTGAGTGCTCAGCTCATCACCTGGTTTTCTCACGATAGTTTGAAATGAAATAAAGTGATTTTGGGGCGCTTAGAATCTTACTCTTAACAGATGGAGATGGATGGATGGGTGTTGAAAAGTTGTGGGGATACAGAAAAGCCAAACCTGAGGCTAAGTTGGATAGACTGTTAATTTTGGGGCAGCTAATTTGCCTCTGCCAAGATCAATTCACCTGTCATGTCATCTATCATGTGGCTTCTTCATAGGATCAGATTCACACCCAATTTCAGGAGTGGATCATGGAATTAGTATAAGTAGGGCCTTGGGTAAAACACAACCTATATACAACTTTAGGTCAAATTATGAATAGATGAATTAACGGTTGAGAGAAGATGAATGCATGCATTCACGGCTAATGCATTACTTTTCTCAAGCGCCTTTTTCGATCGGGGTTAGGACGTGTTTGGATTTTGGATATTAAAAATGTAATTTTTACTCAGATAATGGAAATAAATGATCTCGGTAAAATAATACGAACGTAAAATAAAGACAACATAGCATGGTAGCTATGAAGAAGATAGGATTAAATACAAAAAATAATCTTTTTTTTTGAAGAAATATGATTGCCAATAAAAAAAAAAATTAGTTATGACAAAGCTAAAGTAACCCAAAAATGTTTATCTGCCTGAAATGAAATTAGCTGGGTCAAAGGATATAGAAATTATCATCCTATTGTTAGAACTGGAAGATTTTGAGGATATTATCCTCCTATTTTTAGAAGAGAAAGACTTTTGATAATTTCTCTAGGGCTCTATCATATATGTAGGATCTGCTTCGGATGTAAGAGATTCTTAACCTTCTTTCAACCTTGTTGGATCACCAGAGGTTCGCCTTCTTTTGGCCCCAACGCATATGTGATAATGGAGTACAGAATTCAAGTGCCCGTTGGAAATCAACGCAGATATCATGACAAAATACAAAATTCAACTGAATAAATGCATATATTCCCTCTCTCTCTCTCTCTCTCTCTCTCTCTCTCTCTCTCTCTCTCTCTCTAATTTATATGCAGCATACATGTAAATGGATAAGTGTATCTTAGCATTTCTGCATGTATCTTAGTTTATGATAAAAGTGGCGGATTAGTGTTGTCTACGAAATTTTTTGGTAAAAAAAGTTCAAGGGGTGTTTGGGATTTCCTTTTTTATAATGTGATATATGCTTACTTTAACAATTAAACTAATTTTATTCATCAGATATTTATATGTCTAACATCATTTGCTAAACTATTAAAGTCATTTCCCAAACTTTCGTTTCTCCGCCCAAACACAAACAGATCCTCTGAAAGAGCTGTGGTCAGAGGACGGCATGATTTTAGCTTGCACGACTCATGGTCGATGTAAACCTCAAGCTGACCTAAACTGTGCTTTAGGGGAGCATTGAGGGTACCTATTTTTCAATTTCCATAAATCTAGAAACAGTGATTGGAGGAAACTCAAGGCTAAGGGGACCAGGATTGCATTTGCCTTGAGCTTTTTTGAGTCGATATTGAAGTTCTTAACTGGAAAACATGATGGTAACTACTAAAAATGAAGGTCGGTTTGGAAAAATATGGAGGTATTTTGGGTAAAGGGATAAATAGGAGAGCTTCCCAGAGTAAATACAGCTAAAATAAATAAAAATAATATTAAAAATATAAATAAGGGTAGAAAAATGAAAGATATTATTACATCATACCTTCGAAATGGATTTTTTCTGAAAACATCCGAATATAAACTTAAAGACTTTCCTAAAATTTTAACGAAGCCTGACTGAAAGCCCGTCTGCAGAACATGACATTTGTTTACCCCCAATAATAATAATTTTCATAAAATCTATTTAGGAATGAGAAAAGTAGTGAAAAGAGGTATAAAAAATGAAAAAAATAATAGATAAAAACAGAAAGAAAATGCGATATGATAAGAAATAATGATTAGAAATAACATAAATTTATATAGAATAATAATTAAAAATATCAATAGTTTTAAAAAGAAGTACGGTTATTAGGTAATTAAATGTGAATTCACATTAAAAAGGAAAGACAACAATTTTTTTGCCTTTATTCTCTATTCCCAAATGAGGCCTTATTATCTATATTTTTAATTATTAATTTTTTATTCAAAAAACTAATTTATTTAATCTATCTATTTAAATACAACAGTGGTTACCAAGTATGGCTTATTATTATTATTATTATTATTATTATTATTATTTCTCCTTTCCTTCTTTCTTGTGATCCTCGGCTATTGATTTTGGTCCGGATTCTTGTA
>JAYJMB010076415.1:0-22808 GCA_036873735.1 Pouteria campechiana
ATCAAATAGGTGCAAAAGATGAAGTATTACGAGAATAAAATATGACATTTTGCATTCTCATCACTAATAATAAAAAATGGAAATGGCATCCTCAATATTGGAGATAAGTATATCAGAAATGTTTGGAAGATTCCAAAAGATTACCAACGGGTTGAAGAACTTGAGAGAAAAATATGAAGAGCCCAAGTTGGTGAACAATATCTTGAGATCTCTACCTTGGTACTAGATGCCTAAGGTCATTGTTATCTATGAAGCCAAGGACCTAGATAAGATAAACATAGAAGAACTCATGGGCTCTCTCATGACCCATGAAGTGCTAATGAAGCAGAGAGCTCTAGAGGAGCTAAAGGGAAAGAAGACCATTGCGCTAAGAGCATAATCAAATGGTGATGACTCTCATAATGAAACATCAATCGGTAGTGAAGATAAAGAAGATATGGTGATGATCTTAAGAAGATTCAAGGCCATGATGAACAAGAAAAAGTTTGAAAGCAATTTAAGAAATAATCTGAAAAACAAGGATAAGAAGAAAGATGTCCCAAATTGCTACAATTGTAGTAAACTAGGACACATGAAATTTGACTATCCTAAACCCAACAAGAAGAAAGGATATCAAAGAAAGAAGTATAACTCCTATTTTTGACAAGAAGAACAACAACAATAGAAGCAACAAGAAATTTGAGAAGAAAAAGAAAGTTCTAGCTGCATGGGAGATGTTGGAGAACTTAATAAATAAAAGTTTGAGTGAAGCTGAGGAAGAATACGAAGCTCAATTCAACAAACTATCACCAGGAAAAGGAGATCAGGAAGAGTGCCACACAAGAATTAACTTTATGGCCATCCATGAAAATAGGGTAATTTCTAAAATTGAATCTCCCAACCCTAAAGAAGCATTAGAAGAAATTTATTATGACTTTGAGGCTTTGAAATCCAAGCATAAGTAGACCAAGAAAGAGCTTAATAGAATAACTAATGAATGGTCCAAGCTTAGAGAAGAAAACATTAAGCTCAAGAGTAATCAATGTAGCAAAAGGGAACTTGAGCAAGTTAAGGCTGAGAACAATGCTTTAAAGAAGACCTTGACATTCACCTTACTAAGAATGAAACCTAAGAACAAAGATGGACAGCTACAAAAGAGACAAAATTATAATTCTGGAAGAAAATAAGGACCTAAACAAACCATGATTTGGGTACCTAAAGTAGTTGCCAATGCTATAAATGTTATTCAGTCTTCAAATACAAAATTAGTGGCACCCAGAAAGCAATGTGTACCACACTTGGACCCATTCTCATATGGGTACCAAAGATTAAAACATAACGTTGTTGAACTAAACCTCTTTACTAGGCTTGATTTTGATGATCAATGTAATTAAACAACCAAGTTTTGATAATGAGTAAAAGCACATGAATGAAAGTCTAAGGTGCTGACAATTATGTTTACTAGTATTGTAGTAAAAAGTTATAAACTATCTTTGAAGAAATTAACTTCAGTCAAAGTGGACAGCACAAAATATAGATTTTATTAAAGATAAAGATCCATAAGCATCACATCTATAAAAAAACAAAATGTAGATGCTCAAAAGAGAAAAAATGACACCAAAACTTTAAAAAGGACTTTAGATAAAACTAAACAAAACTGAGCTCTTGAAGATCAAAGACATTAAGTGAAGAAACACAGTGAGTATGAAGCATGTCAATAGAAGACATATCATTTAGACTGCTTCAGATAAACATTCTATGATAAACTTTCAGTTGAAGGACATGTCTAGCATCAATCAAACTCAAAAGATACTTTGGACACACTCAAGAATGTTGCCAAATAAACACTAAGGTTAGGACATAATCTGGATCTAAGCTAAGGCATGAACATCGCAAAAGGAAAGGCTTGTACATCATTGACAAAAGAAAGAAGGCTACAAATGGGTTGATCAACTTAGACATATAATCCAAAATTAGACACTGATACAGTGAGAAATCAAGACATCAGAACTCTAAGTCTAGAAATTTGAAATGCCAAGACTCAAAAGTTTCCAGCACAAGCAAAACCAGAAATCATAACTCTAGTCATAGAGACTAAATATCAAACACATCCATCTCATTTCCAGACATAGCCAAAGTTCAGTCATGTAAACAAGGGAACGTTGGTCCCATGTAATAGATAGCTCAAAAGAGGAGGGGTGAATTGAGCATATAAATATTATGGCCAAATAAAAATTAATGAGCTAAGGTGAAATAGTGATGCAGCACATATGTAATTTTCATATCTATTCATTTGGTCATAGTGGCTATTTCACTTCCAAGTTTAACTTCTTTTGGCTATACTTATTTTAGATAAGTGATTGTGTGTATAGTGATATATGAATTGTGATAATAAAACAATTATAAGCAAAGTAACTCAATCAAACAAACAACACACATAACAATTTTTATAGTAGTTCGGGAACCCCGTCCCTAAATCCACTCTTCCCAAAGCAAATACTCATTGTGCCTTGGATTCCACTATATCCCATATAATAGATATATAAAAGTGTTCCCAACACTTCTTCTAGATTTAAGCTCTAGGAGGCCTAAACAGTATTCTCAACACTCTTTTGGATTCCAGCTCTAGGGGGCAAAAATATAGCATTACCAACGCTCTTATGGTTTCACGAGCTCACTAGGAAACTCACTGGTTTTTAAGATCACCAGCAAACTTATTGGTTTTCCAGAGCTCACCAACAACTTATATAATGTACTTTTCTTAGGCTCACCACTAACTCACATAGCTAATTGACAACACTCATTTTGTACATTACATTGTCTCTTTTGCGAGCCTAATTTGTGCATATTTTGAGCACATATAAAATGATATCTCATTGAAGCTCATTAGATATCAATACTCTGGATTTATGATTAAGATAGAACTTTTAGTCTCATTGTCTATCAATGCAATGGAGATTGATTATCTAGAATGAAGCACGATCTGATTAAGAGATGTTACTTGTTTAAGTTCTGTTTTAAGTTTTCTTTCAGCTTCCTCAACCTTCTTCGTTGACACTATACTACCTTTATATTACTTCAAAAATTTCTACCCATTAGAGGTTGTTGGCTTTCTTTTGAATCTTGAAGACCATTCTAATTTCTCCCATTGAAAAGCTATCTTCTTTAGAAACTCATTTATAGTTGGAAAGCCTACAGTGTCATTCTTGAAGAAGATGCCTTTTCAGTTTTAGTAAATACCGGATAAAGACTTTTTTGCTTGACTGACTCTTTCATTATTCTAGAAAGATACCCATTAAGCCTAAAGGGATGCAACCTCTGAAAGTTACAACCTTTATCAGAGTGTAGACTACTTTTTTTTGAATTTTTTTCCATCTTCAGCTAAGCTTGATTTGTTCAGTATGCTTAATAAAATTTGCTTTGACTAAAATATTGACTGAAGAGTGCAATCAATGATGTCTGGTACATGTGGCTTCTACTCTCCATGATATGCTATATTTTATCTGACAACTTTGTCTGTTAATGTCTTGAATTTGTCTCTTATAATAACAGACAAAGTAGCTCTAAGTAGATTCACATAATAGACAACTTTGTCTATATAATTTTATTAAAGACTATTGCGACATTTTACTTCGTCATCTAATTTATCTATTGTAAGTAACAGATGAATTGTAGAAGCACAAATGAAGTTCTTCTTCTTGATTGCTCATCAAATGATGTTCTCTTAGCAGATGAATTTTCTTTCATTTGGTGAATTGTCAATTATAAGTAGCAGATGATCTTTATGGTGCAAACAAAACTTCTTCATAGCAAACGAAGTGACTTTTCTCAGATAAATTTTTCTTTTCATCAACTAAAGTGGCTTTGTCTATTGTAAATAGCAGACAACTCTTCTTGGCAGACAAGGCTCCTTTCCTGATAGACAAAATGACTTTGTCTATTGTTTGTTTGTTGAAATTTGCAGATGAAGTTACAGGCCGTAGATGAAGTCTTTCAAATGGTTCATCTGTTGGTTTGTCTATTGTAAGTGATAGATGAAGTTGAGGTGTGCAGACGAATCCTCTTTTTAGCTATTCTTATGATGGGTTGTTTGTTAGAATTAATAGATGAATCATTTGAGGCATAGACGACTTGTTTCTTCAGTGGTTATCTGATGGTTTGTCTGTTACATGTGGCAGACAACTCTTGCATATAAAGACGGGAGACAAAGTTATTCTTCTATAACTGCTATGTTGCTTCTAATTCGTCTTCTATGCCTTCTGTAAAAGGTCATAGACAGGGTCCTTGTCCTTCTTCAGTTTTATATAAAATTTATATGAAAGACAAATGCTTAAATAATTTAACTTTATTTTTGGCTCTTCATTTGTCTAAGTTCAGCTCCGTTTCATCTCTGCTTCTACAAACTGAATTCGTTTTTATGTTATGGACAAGTGTTGATTATAAGCAATTTATCTGACTTGTCTATGGAATAATTTATCTGATTCTTTCTTAAATAGATGCTCTCAGATATTGACTATATTTGTAGAAGATTTATCTGATCATTCATTGAGACTTTGAACTTCATAGATATAGATATACTTGATGGCTTCTTTTCAATGTTTTAGTTTATTCTTTCTAATTATTCTTGTCTTCTTTCAGTTAGTGAATTATGCTTGCTGGTGTATTCTCTGTGTACGTTGTCCACTCTATTTGAGTTGTCTCCCCATATGCTCATATCTGTTTCTAGGATGCTTGGAAACACGATTGTCAGTACCACACATGTTCACTCATATGTTGTTGCTCATCATTAAAACTTGGCTATTTGCCCTATGCACTATTTGATTCAATAGGGAACTCAAGCTAGTCCAAGTCCAAAATTATAGTTTTGGACATGGCGAAGTGTTTACAGTCATTTTAAGACATGACTGAATATGGTGTTGTAAGCTGATGGTTCATCCAAGTCTGAAATAATGATTTTAGATATGGCAAATCATTTCTAGACATAGAAGAAAGGAGTCGGTTGTAAACTAAGCACAAGTCTAAGTCCAAAATTTTAATTCCACACATGATTATATAAACTTAGACAAGATGGTTGATTTTAAGACATGGGTAAAGCAGTTAGTTTCAATCAAAACGAGCTATACAAGTCCAAAAACTTAACTTCAAACATGGAAATTGAACTCAGACATAGCTCAACAGATCTCAGACATGAAAACCCATGAGAAAGCTCCAATGGACAAAAACTCTTATTGATTCGCTCGTATTAAATGAATGTCATCTTCTCTAATGGGCAGAATTCAAAATCACCTAGAAAAGGAGTAAAAAAAAGGTCATTCTATTAAGTTATAAGCTAGATATTTTTGAGAAAAGAAATAGAAGCAAACTAGAGCATTTCTCCTAAACATTAAATTTTTTTCCAACTCCACAAAATTATATATATATATATATATATATGAACGTATATAAGAATCTAAGTTATGATTAAATTTTTTAATAGAATCTAAGATGCACACTAAATAGATATAATCTCACTTTGTAGAGAAAAGGGATTCCTACTATATTTTTTAAAATACTGTAAACTTATAAAATATTCCTTTGGATATATATATATGAGATTTATTGCTTATCAGGTAAAATTAAAAATTAAAATATAAAGAAATAAATAATATTATGCACTTTTTCCATATTAAAAATTAATTACCATGATGAAAAATTAAAATAAAAAGAATTATAAAAATAAAAATTATTTAATAATTTTAAAAATAATATTACTATAGATAAGTAGAAAAAACTTATTAATTAGAAAGTAATTGAAACTTTAATGGATGGTAGTATTTACATCATATATAAATATTTGGATATAATTTTATACACTTATCATATTATTTTTTAAAAGAGAGGAAGAGAGGTAATATTGTCTTAACACAAAAAGCTCATAAAGAAGCAGAAATTTTCTGTTTCTCCCAGAACACACTATTTTAGGTTTTGTGGTGCATCAAAGGGCTTTGAAATTTTCAGCCAAACACCTTAAAAGTGCATTCTATTTCGTGAAAGCACTTTCCATCCTCCAAAATGCGTGGCCAAATAGAGCCTTAGATGTTTTGTCATCATTAAAAAGGAAGAGATTGTTGAACAAAACCTCTTTACTAGACTTGATTTTAATGATGAATGTAATTAACCAACCAAGTTTTAATGATGAGCAAAAGCACATAAGTAAAATTCTAAGGTACTGACAATTATGTTTCCTAGTATTGAAATAAAAATTAATAAATCATATTTCAGGAAATTAACTTCAATCAAAGTGAACAACACAAAATACAGATTTTATCAGAAAAAGATCCACAAGCATCACATCTACAAAGAAACAAAATGTAGATGCTCAAAAGATAAATGACACTGAAACTTTGAAAAGAAATTTAGATAAAACTAGATAAAACTAAGCTCCTGAAGATCAATGCCATTAAGTGAAGAAAAACATTGAGTATGAAGAATGTCAACTAAAGACATATCATCTAGACTACTTCAAATAAATATTCTAGGCCAAACTTTCAATTGAAGGACATGTCTAGCATCAATCAAACTCAAAAGATACTTTAGAGACACTCAAGGACGTTGACAAATAAACACTAAGGTTAGGATAGAATCTAGATCTAAGCTAAGGCATGAACATTGCAAAAGGAAAGGTTTGTATATCATTAACAAAGGAAAGAAGGCTGCAAATGGGATGATCAACTCAGACACTGATATAGAGAGAAGTCAAGACGTCAGAACTCCAAGTCTGGAAATTTAAAATGGCCAAACTTAGACTTTTCCAGCACAAGTAAAACCAAAAATCACAAGTCCAGTCATAGAGACTAAAGATAAGACACATCCATCTCATTTATAGACATAGTCAAAGTTCAGTCATGCAAATAAGGGAACTCATGCTAATCCAAGTCCGAAATTATAATTTTGGACTTGGCGAAGGATTTCCAGACAGCTAATTTATTTTAAGAAATGACCAAGCATAGTGTTTCAAGATGAATAGTTCATCTAAGTCTGAAATAATAATTTTAGATATGATCATTCAAATCCAAACACGGCAAATCGTTTCCAGACATAGAAGAAAGGAGTCGGTTGCAAGCCAAGTACTAGTCTAAGTCCAAAATTTTAATTTCGAACATGATTATTCAAACCCAAACATGAAGGTTCATTTTAAGACATGGGTAAAGCAGTCAATTTTAAGCAAAACGAGCTATACATGTTCGAAAAATTAACTCCATACATGAAAACTAAACTCATACATGGCTCAATAGATCTCAGACATGAAAATTAGTGAGAAAGCTCCAATAAATAGAAAATCCTGTCGATTGACTCCATTAAATTAACGTCGTCTTCTCTAATGGGAGGAATTCAAAATAAGCTATAAAAGGAGTAAAAGAAAGGTCGTTCTATTAAGGTACAAGCCAGATATTTTTGAGAAAAGAAAGAAAAGCAAACTAAAGCATTTACTCCTAGACATCAAGTTTTTTTCCAACTCCACAATGCCAAAAAGCTAACTGCATTCAAAGCTTATTCTTTGCAGCAACTCAAGGGAGTTTGAAATTCTTTGTATTTATTCCTATACACTTTATTTCCATTGCATTTAATTGAGTACAAACTCAACCTATTTAAGAGGCATTTATTATTATACATTTCTCATTAATTGGGATATCAAGCAAGGGGCTTTCTGATCATGTATAAGTTTGTTAGTGAGCTTTTAAAAAACCAACATTTGCAAGAGTTCATTGGTAAGCTTAAGAAAACCAACTGGTGATTAGCAAAACGTGAGTACATAAGTGAAGTTGACTAAGAGAGAGGAGTAGGTGCTGTGTTTTGGGCCGAACCTTTATAAAATATTAGTGTGCTTTATGTTATGTGATTTATTTCCTAATTATTACAACACTTTTGTTTTATATTGGCCAAGATTTTAAAAGCTCAATTCACCCCCCTCTTGAGCTACCTTAGGACAAGAGCAAGAAACCTCTTCCATGCAAGTGTGCTTCAGAGTTACAAGGAGCAACATGTGGTACATAGACAATAGTTGCTTAAGACACATGATAGGGGAGAGGGAGCTATTCACAAAGCTTAAAGAAAAAAAAAGGTGGAATAGTGACCCTTAGGGATAATGAAAAAGGTATAGGGGTTGGGTTTGGTAAGGTTGGCCAACCACATTTTACTACTACTTCTGATGTTTTACTTGTAGAGAGATTGAAACCTAACCTGCTGAGTATGAGTCAATCCTGTGATAGTGGTTACAAGGTCATGTTTGAATATCAAATTTGTTTAGTTTTAGATGAGTCAAACTCTGTTATAGTAGTTTGTAGAAGGCATGGAAATATATATGTGGTAGATCTTTATGATATCCAAACTAATTGTCTTATTGTAAATAATAATGAATCCCTATTATGGCATAGAAGATTGGGACATGCCGACAAGAATACAATTGAAAGGATGTACGATAAGGAACTTGTTATTAGGTTACCAAAACTGGAATTTGACTAAAGAGAGTTGTGTGATGCTTGTTTAAAAGGAAAGCAAGTAAAAGAGTCATTTAAATCTAACAAAGAAGTATACACAATCAAACCACTTCAATTGCTATACATGGATCTTGTTGGACCAGCATGTTGGCCCCAAAACACAGGGTGTATGGTAAAGTTGGAATCCAAATGGTGTGGGGAAAAATGGTTGTACAAGTGCAAAAAATTAAAGACAATAAAAATACATAAGCATAAAGTAATAAAAACACAAGGATTATAGTAGTTCGGGCCCTTAGCAACTACTCCACTCTCTAAGGTTTCCCCAACCTTGAGTTCCACTATCCACTATGGAAACATAACATGGTTTTCCCAAGAGCTCACTAGAAACTCTACAACTATTAGTTTTATGAGCTTACCAACAACTCATACAATCTAGTTTCTCAAAAGCTAACTAACAACTCCCCACTGGTTTTATGAGCTAATCAGAAACTCTTACAAATATAAAGGTGTACAATGAAATGCCTCTAATCTAGGCTAATGGGTACACACAATTAAAGAACAAACATAAAGGATAAAATATTAAGCACTTTACAATGATTTGAAATCCTTTAATATGGAAATGATATGGCCTTGAAGCTCCTTGATCTCGACAATGCCTGGGAGTGACTGAACTTGGGAAACTTGAATCAGTTACTTTTTGTTTGATTCTTGTTTAGCTTATGGAACCCTCACGTATCTCTTTTCTCTTCAATGGATTATCTATTTATACAATGCATAGTAACTATGGATCATTTGGAAAAAGACTGCTACAAAATATAGCTATTGCAACACATTAAATTTCCAAACATTTTAATACTACAAGTTCTTCTAAAATTTACTATAGTAGTCGGGAAGACAATGCTTTGTCTAAAGTTAATTTTTATACTGTCTTTCCCCCTGAAAATTACTGTGGCAGTCACTGTAGTACTCATGAAGATAATGCTTCATTTGAAGTTTGCATCCAAAGTTAATTTTTGGGCTGTCTGTCCATCCAAAAATTATTGTAGCAGTCATGAGAACAATGCTTCATCTGAAATTAGTTTCGCGTTGTTTGAAATTAGTTCTGCTTTATCTAAAATGGTGTGTTGTTCATTTGAAGTATGAAACACATCTTTTCTTCCCTTCTTTTCTTCTTGTGTTTTATAAAATCTTAACAAAACATCATTACCTAAATTCAAATAATAACAAGTTTTATAAATCATCAAAACTAAACCCTTTGGATCAACATTCTCTCCCTTTTCTATGATGACAAAACTTGATGACTTGCACTAATAAAATAGTGCTAATGAACTAATGTAAACTCCCCTTAAGTAACTTATATAATAAGCATAAGGAAGTCCAATTTGTTGTAGCCAACTATGCTAAGATTGGTCAACATTCAAAAAGCTTTCAAAAATTCACTTTCTACTTTTTCTCCCCCTTTAAATTATTTTCCCTCAAATATAGCAAGTCTCAACATTCTCCTCCATTTTTTTTATAACCAAAAGGATCTAGGGGAAGAAGAATTTTCAATAATTTATGGTATAAGGGATTGAACTGTTCTTTCCCAACAATGTATGATCCTTAACTTCATTATCCAAGCTACCCCTATCATGCATAATATAACAGTTTTATTTCTCACATTCAAACCAAAGTTCATCTAGCTATTAATAGTAAATCAATTCATAATAATAATTATAGAAGGTTTAGTTAGGATTAGAATACCTATTCCTAACCTTAAATTGTGAAGTTTCCCAAACAGGCTTAACTTATGCCTTGGGATTGTAATGACGTTAAGGTTAATTTCACTTTGGTCCAAGCAATAGATGATTATCTATTTAACTTTTCTTGCATACTTGCATGCGAGATGGTTCACTTATGAGAGATAAAGTGATAAAGGCTAGAATGATAAACAATGTAATGCAAAGAATTAAGATAGAAAAATACAATACCTTCACCTACCTAGCTTTCTCAAACAGATTTATGTTTCTATTTACCATGATTGAGGGGCTACTTCTTTTCCTATTATGGCTACAATTGGAAGGCAATTATACATAAATAAAATTCCTCTTCTTCTACATTTTCTTTTACATTTTCTTCTTCTTCTTCTTTATATGTACATTGTTCTACTGATTTTATAAATTTCTTCTTTTTCTTCTTCTTCGGTAGACTACTAATCTTCCTAGAGAGGGTTCTTACAAACTTTATATCATTATCCTCCCCCTCACTATTGAACAAACACTCTTAAAATAGCTTAATTTTGATGATAAGCATTCTTAACCAACTATGTTTTGATGATGAGCAAAGGCATGAGTGAAATGTATTTTGCAAAAATATTCTTAATATTTAACTTGAGAATAATCTTCATGATGATTAAAGGAAGAAACCAAGTAATGCAAAAGTAAGATAAGTATATAAATTACAGATATACTTAAAAGAAGAAAATTAAAGTTTTAGAGTTATCAAGGAAGGTTCAATGTTAACTTTGGGTCTAAAAATTTAACTTCGGAGTTGCTTAGAGAACTTCGAAGACAAAGAAAAAAATTTTTAGAGTCACAAAATCACATGTTTTGGAGCCTGTAAAGAAGCTTTGGAGCCAATGGAGAGCTTCGGAGACAAAGCAATGATCTTTTAGGATCATGTAGTCACAATTGTCGGATTCATCAAAAACACTTTGAAGCCAAGAAAGATGTCTCGAAGCTACTAAAGCACTTTGGAGATAGATGATAGTACTTCGAAATCAATTAACATATTTCAAAGTCACGAGCTGAAAGTTTTCAAAAATAGTTAAAACACTTCGAAGTCACGGGCTTATGAACTTCAGAGTTAAGTAAATTGCTTTGGAATCAATCCAAGTTGCTTCAAAGTTACGAACTCAAAGTTTTCAGAGATAGTTAAAGCACTTCAGAGTTATGAGTTTATAAGCTTCAAAGCTAAGTCAAGCTCTTCGGAGTCGACAAGGCTTTTCAAAGATAATAAATGATAGCCTTCAAAGTTTAGAGTTAGTCCTTCGGAGTCATGGAATAATAGCTTCGGAGACAAAGAACTTCTTCGGAGTTAGCCTCCACGATCCCAACGTGAGTCATTCCCATTGCGTCACTTCAGAGCCTCTGAAACACTTCTTGAGTGCATTCGATGTAATAGTGACTCGTGTGAGTTGTGCAAAAACTTCATATCATGCAGAAGATCGAAGGATCTGAAGTTAATTCATAGTCTTCGAAACATCGCTAAAAGTACAATGGTTATAAATTCGAACATTTCTTAGCATTTAATGATTCTTACCTACCATAGCAGAGAAAGTCAAAGATCTCAAATATAAAAAAATTTAAGTGAGATCAAAGAAGATAATAATTTCATACTAAAAAATAAAAGAGAGCATTTTACTAAGTCTTTAAGGCTTTGCTTTCACGATTTGAACTCCACTGTAGTTCAGTCAAAGAAGCATACAAAGGCATTCATTTAGCCACTTCTGGAGATTGAATCCTACTACTTTTATTGCTATATTACTTGTGTCTATTGCTTTTCAACTTCATACAAAATTAGCTAGTTAGAAGCATTAATATTTATATACATTTATTTCTGAATATTTTTGCAAGTCAAAGACTAGCCTCTGTGTAGTAAAAGCAAGAAGGATACTTGTTGAGAATTTGTATAAGTCAGTTGGTGAGCATGGAAACCAATAGGTGTATTTGTTTGATCAAAAGTTTATTGATCAAAGAAGGTGTTAGTGGAATCTGAGTTTAGCAAAAAAGGCTAACTCAGAGAAGTGGAGTAAGAACCCAAGTGAAGAGCCGAACCACTATAAAAATATCAGTCTAAGTGCATTGTGTTATCAATCTTTTCTCTAGTTTTACACTTCAATTATTATCTAGTCAAAAATTTTAAAGACTCAATTCACCCCCTCTTGAGTCACCATCTGAATAGAACCAACATTCACTACATAAAGAATCTACATTTCCATGGCCATACACTATCTTCATCTTCTTTCCTTCTTTCTCATTCTTCATGGGTCATCGAGGACCCCATGAGTTCTACAACTAAAAGCTTGTTCAAATATTTGGCCTCCTCAATAGCTATAACTTTGGGCATCCAATCTATAGGAAGAGACTTTAAAATCTTTTTAACCTGTTATGAATAAGAAATCTCATAGCCTAAACTTTTTAGGCTATTAGTGAATCTCAAAAATCTAAAAAACATAACAGATACAGACTCATTCCTAAGCATGCAAAATATTTTATATTCATGGACAAGTAAACTAATCCTTGTTTCTCTAAACTGGCTAGTCCCTTCATGAACTACTTGCAAATGGCTCCAAATTACCCTAGTAGTTTCACATGAGGATATTTTCTCAAATTTAGATGGAGAGAAAGCACAATATAGAGCATTCTTAGCTTTAACATTCAATTGAACTTCTCTCACATCCTAGTTAGTCCATTTGCCCTCCTTTGAAATGGAGAGCACAATTCCTTCTTCTATTATCTTCCACAATTTATAACTATTGGCAATCAAAAAATTTTCCATCTTCATTTTCTAATAACTATAATGCTCCCTATCAAAATATGGTGATCTAATGGTTGATTGGCCCTCCTTAATTTCACAAAAATTGTTTGCCATATGGGATCACATTGAGGTAGAGATAAAAAATCTTGAATCCCAATATTAGTGCCCTGCTTTGATACCAATTGTTGGCCCAAAAATGTTGGGTGTATGACAATGATGCAATCCAAATGGTGTGGGGAAAACAAATGATTATGCAAGTGCAAAAAAATAAAAGGCAATGGAAATATAAAAGCATGTAGTAATAAAAACATAAGGATTATAGTGATTCAGACTCCCTTGGCACCTACTTGTTAAGGCTGAGGATCTAGTTTTGATAATTAACAAAACTTGTTAATGACTTGATTTAAGCTAATAATAGTGTTGCTAAGATTTCTAGTTTTGGAGAAGCTTCAGAGTTGAAGAAAGTAGCTTTGGAGGTGAAGAAGGAAGCTTTGGAAGCAAGGAAGAAAGCTTTGTAGGTAAGGAAGGGAGCTTCGAAGGTGACGCTATTAAGCATTAGAGAGATCAAAGTTACTTCCAAGGCCATGAAGAGAAGCCTCGGAGGTTGAAGAAGCTTTCGAGGTACAAAAAGAGCCGTTGGGCATAAATAAAACTTAAGGGACTTTAGAGCATCCGAAGTGATGACTTCGGATGATCTAAGAATATATGCATTAGGACGTCAGAAGCTTCAGAGGCGTAGGTCACTTACTTTGGAAGGACCGAAGCCACGTGCGCTCATGACTCTAATGAACCTCAATCTTTGGAGGCTCCAATAGTGTAACTTCAGAGGCTCTGAACCGGCACGACTAGGTAGTGCCATGTGATTTTTAATGAGTCATTTTCAGCAGTTGAAAAATTGGAGAAGCAATAGCTAGTTTGAATTTGGAACTTATAAATAGAAGTTTTAATGAAGAAAAACAACCTTTTGAGAAGATTAAACATGAATCGAACAAAGAACTCAAAGTCCAAAGGTACATTTGCTCGAACAGGCTTCAACAAACATAGAACTTCAAGTCAGTTCTTTACACTTCAAAGGAGATTAGAAAGCACTATAAGCTATTAGAAAGCACTATAAGCATAATATTTTATCTTTATTATTTAAGCTTAAACTATATGTAAATCCAAGCCTAGTTAGAGGTATTTACTTGTACATCTATACTTGTAAAGGTTGAGTTGCTAGTTAGCTCTTGAGAAATTAAATTGTATGAGTTGTTGGTGAGTTTGTGAAGACCAACAATTGTAGACTTTCTAGTGAGCTCGTAAAACCAATGTAGAGTTCTTGGTTAGTTCATAAAACCAAGGGAGGTTGTGATTTCATGGGTTATAGTGGTACCCAAGGTTGAAAAACCTTGGAGAGTGGAGTAGGTACCAAGAGGGGGCCCAAATCACTATAATCCTTGTGCCTTTATTGTTGTGTGCTTATGAGTTCCACTACACAAATTTTTTACTCTTGCACAATTTTATCTATTTTCACATATCTTTAGGATTCCAGATTTACCATACAACTTGCTTAGCATAGGCAGGGTCAGGGGACCAATAATTAGTATCAGAGTAGGGCACTAATATTAGGATTTACAGTTTTATCTCTACCTTACTGTAATTTTGTATGACAAACAATTTGGGTGGAATCAAGGAGAGTCAATCAACCATTGGACCTCCATATCTTTATGGGGAGCATTATAGTTATTGGAAAATGAAGAAGAAGAATTTTTTGATTGCTAATAGTTAGAGGTTGTGGAAGATAGTAGAAGAAGGAGTGGTGCTTTCCATTTCAAAGGAGGATAAATGGACTAACGAGGACATTAAAGAAGTTTAATTTAATGCTAAAGCCAAGAACGCTCTATATTATGTTGTCTCTCTATCTGAATTTGAGAAAATATCCTCATGTGAAAATGCCAAGGAAATCTGAAACCAATTTGCAAATAGTTTATGAGGGGACAAGCCAGGTTAGAGAAGCTAGGACTAGTTTGCTTGTCCAAAAATATGAAGTATTTTTCATGTTTAGGGATGAGTCTATATCTGATATGTCTTTTAGATTTATGAGACTCACTAATAGCCTAAAAATTTTAGGCCATGAGATTTCTTATTCACAGCAAGTTAAAATAATTTTAAGGTCTCTTTCAACGGATTGGATGCCAAAATCACAGCAATTGAAGAGGCCAAAGATTTGAACAAGCTCTCAGTTGCAGAACTCATGGGATCCTTAATGACCCATGAAGTATGGAAGAATTAGAAAGAAGGAAAGAAGATGAAGATAGTGTATGATAATGGAAGTGTAGATTCTTCATGTAGTGAGGGGGAGGATGATGATGTAGAATTTAAAAAAACCCTCTCTAGGAAGATTAGGAGTCTATTGAAGAAGAAGAAAAAGAAGAAGATTATAAATTCAGTAGAATAATGTACACATGAAGAAGATGAGGAAATAAATGTTAATGAAAATGTAGAAGAAGAAGTTCATTTATGTGTAACTGCCTTCCAATTATAGCTATAATAGGAGAAGAAGTAGCTCCTCAACCATGGTAAAAGAAATGTAAATTTGTTTGAGGCAACTTGGTGGGTGAAGGTATTGTATTTCATATCCTTAATTCTTTGCATTCATGTCATTTCACTTTAGCCTTCATTATTTTATTTTAAGAGAACCATCTTGCATGTAAGTATGCAAGAAGAGCTAAATAAATAATCATCTATTACTTTGAACAAATGAAATTAACCTTAATGTCATTACAATCTAATGGAATAAGTTAAGCCTGTTTGGGAAACTTCATAGTTTAAGGTCGAGAATAATTATTCTAATCCTAGTCGGACCTTCTATAATCATTATTATAGGTTCATTTACTATTATCAGCTAGATTACTTTGATTTGAATGAGAGAAAGAAAGCTATGAGATTATGCATGATAGGGGGATCTTTGAAAATGAAGTTTAGGGTCATGTATTATAGCATCAGTAGAAGGAGAAGAAGTCTAGTCCCTCATACCAATGTTTTATGATAATCATTCCTCCCCTAGACCTTTTTGATTATGACAAAAATGAGGAGAATGTTAAGACTTATTGCATAGAGGGAAAATGATATAAAGAGGGGGAAAAGAAGAAAGTGAACTTATTGATAATGTGGACCAATTTTAGCATAGTGAGCCAAATGAATCAGACTTCCTTATTCTTATTGTATCAATTATTTGGGGGGGGGGGGGGGGGTTCTCGGGAGGTCATTAGCACTGCTTTTATACTGCAAGTCATTAAGTTTTGTCATCATCAAAAAGAGGGAGAATGTTGAGTCTATGGATCCAGTTTTTATAATTAACAAAACTTGTTAATGACTTGATTTAAGCTATAATGTGTTACAAAGATTTCTAGTTTTAGAGAAGCTTTAGAGTTGAAGAAAATAGCTTCAAAGGTGAAGAAGGAAGCTTTGGAGATAAGAAAGGAAGCTTCGGAGGTAAGGAAGGAAGCTTCAAAGGTGACACTGTTAAGCATCAGAGGGATCAGCATTACTTTGGAGGCCATGAAGAGAAGCCTTAGAGGTTGAAGAAGCTTCAAATGTATAAAAGAGCCATTGGGTAGAAAAAACACTTAAGGGACTTTGGATCATCCAAAAATATATGCATTGGACATCAGAAGCTTCGGAGGCGTGGGTGACTTACTTCAAAGGGACCGAAGCCATGCACACTCACAACTCTAACAAACCCTGATCTTTGGAGGTTCCTGATGAACTCATAATATATCATATTTTATATCTAAATTTATATATTAAGGTCTTGTTTTAATATTTTTCAATGGATATTTTACTTAACAGATTTTGTTTTATTAATTTATAAAATTAAAACTAAAAATTACAAAAGATGTTACTTTAAAGCAATTTTTAGGACTAATAGAGGCATATTTGGAAAATATGTTCAACATGAAGGTTTTAGCCTTTGTTCTTAGATTTACAATGCATCAAGAATTATATTATTCTGAATTTATATAAGAAAGTTATGGCTAAAATAGTGCAACTGCCTATAGAGCTTCACATTCGTTTGCTATTACATTTGACAAAAGGTGTCACTCTGAAGGCTCACGACTATAGAAGATGGATGATTCAGAAAAAATAATCAACATAAAAGTTGTAGCACCTAAAATTATCTATCTAATACAAAAATAATGGTGTAATTTGAAGTTTTTATGAGAAATTTATAATTAAAACATTGCTACTCTCTCCAGAAAACTCCAAAGTATCAATTTCAGAGACAATATAAAAGGCAATACTTTGAGGGCCCATGAAACAAAATACAAGCATAATTAGGAAAAGTCATTAACATAAAAGTTGTAGATCTTGAAATTATCTATTAAAACCAAGAAAAATCACTTAATTTAAAATTTATATGAGAAAGTTATAATAATTCTACTAAAAATGCTCTGGAACATTAAAAACTCAAAAGCAGAATAAAAAAGCTACGAAGCAGAACAAAAAGCTTCGAAGTAACTTTTTTACTCCAAAATTCACTTCAGAGAACTCTGAAGCAAAATCAAAAGGCTTCAAAGTAGAACAAAAAGCTCTAAAGTAACTTATTTTACTTCAAAGTTCACTTCAAAGAACTCCAAAGCAACGCTTTTTTACTCCAAAGTTCACTTGAAAGAACGTCGAAGCAGGAATTCAAATTTCTGCTCAATCTTTAGTGCATCCTTAATAAGAAACAAAGTTTGAAATCAAAACTTATTTATTTTTTCATGCGTAAGATGTTGCAAATTTAAGAGTACAAGACATGCAAATTGCAAAGTATTATTGGAAGCTGATTTTTAGGCTCAAGATTGTGTTACAATTTTCAAAACTTAGGATACACAGTAGCTTAGTTATTTTGAGAACTTCTATTTTTATACATTGCAAATTTTGGAAGCTATATTTTTGTAAGGAAATACTGAGTTATTATTGGAAGAGGATCTCTATGTGTAGAAGTATTGCAATTCGTGGATGAGTTCTACTAAAACCCTGCTACTTAGGTTATTTAAAGAGACATCTAGAACATAGTTGAGAGGGGAGATGGGAGAAGTTTTCCAAAGGAGCAAGAGAAGGATTTCAAGTTCTACAATCATACATATTTCAGAGAGTTTTTTTTTATTTTTAATATGAACTAAATTCCTTTTTCTAGGGCAATAATGTAGCCCTCCTTGCTATTTATTGTTAATAAAGATTGTTGGGTTATTAATTTAATATCATCTTATTTCATTCATTATATATAATGTAATTATCTAATTTATTTAATTGTTTGATCACCAATTATGTGAATTAGCTTGATTATCTTTGAGTACGTGGTTAAGGTAGACATCATATGCTAAACCATGTACTGTGCTCTTTTGAATGAATGAGTAGATGGTTAAGGTAGACGCCATATGCTAAACTATTCTTCTTGGTTCATTAAAGTTCTTCTGATCTTCATAAGTTTTCAATCTCAATTATACAACATGCCATAGGTAATTGGAATGGGAGAAAATACTTGATTTAAACTCACACACCTAACAGTAATAATCATACAGTGGATAGAACGAACCCAAGATGCTGAATTGATACCAACATCTCAACAACAATGAAAATCGTTGAGTGTGAAGTCAAATCCCCAAAATCTTACAAACTAAATACTATTTTACATTACCTAAGTCAATATTTTCTATTTATCTTATATTATACTTTTAATTACTTAGTCTCTAAATTATCTTTCAGATTTAGGATAACGTAGTATTAGTAACTAAACGTAATTGAATTAGTTTGACAGTTCTCTGTAGAATCGA
Organism: Pouteria campechiana; assembly: GCA_036873735.1. Lineage (NCBI taxonomy): Eukaryota > Viridiplantae > Streptophyta > Magnoliopsida > Ericales > Sapotaceae > Pouteria > Pouteria campechiana. The sequence goes on from JAYJMB010076415.1 coordinate 18,776, forward strand.
CTCTTGCTAAGCACACTGTACTGCTATACACTCGTGCTCTTGCAAGGAATTATAATTTAACCATTAGCTCCAAAGTGGCACAATGAGGCAGGGTCACATGGGTTTTAATGAGACATTTTCAATGGTCAAAAAATTGGGGAAGCAATGGCTAGTTAGAATCTAAACTCATAAATAAGAGTTCTAAAGAAGAGAAACAGACTTTTGAAAAGATTAAACATGAATCAAACATAAGAACTCAAAGTCCCAAAGGTACCTTCACTCCAACAAGCTTCAGTGAGCATAGAACTTCAAATTACATCTTCGCACTTCAGAGCAGATCAGAAAGCATTGTAAGATTAATATTTTGTCTTTATTATTTGAACTTAAACTGTATGTACATTTAGTAAAGGCATTTACTTGTACATCTATACTTATAAAGGTTGAGTTGCAGGTTCGATCTTGAGAAACCAGATTGTATGAGTTGTTGGTGAGCTCATGAAAATCATTCAGTAAAGGCATTTACTTGTACATCTATACCTGTAAAGGTTGAGTTGCTGGTTAGCTTTTGAGAAACCAGATTATATGAGTTGTTGGTGAGTTCATGAAAATAACAATTGTAGAGTTTCTGGTGAGCTTATAAAACCAATATAAAGTTCTTAGTTAGCTCGTAAAATCAAGGGACGTTGTGATTCTACAGGTTATATGGAACCCAAGGTTCGAAAACCTTGGAGAGTGGAGTAGGTGCTAAGAAGGGGCCCGAACTACTATAATTCTTGTGTCTTTATTATTGTGTGCTAGTGAGTTCTACTACACTTATTTTCTACTCTTGCACAATCTTGTCTATTTCCCCATACCTTTAGGATTCCAGATTTGCCATACAACCTGTTTAGCATAGGGAGGGTTAGGGGACCAACACTACTCTACTCTCTAAGGTTTCCCAACCTTGAGTTTCACTATCCATTATGGAAACACAGCCTGGTTTTCCTAAGAGCCCACCAAAAACTCTACAACTATTAATTTTCACGAGCTCATTAACAACTCATATAATCTAATTTCTAATGAGTTAACTAGCAACTCCCCACTGGTTTTATGAGCTAACCAGAAACTCTTACAAATACAAAGGTGTCTAATGAAATGCCTCTAATCTAGGCTAATGGGTACACACAGTTAAAGCACAAACATAAAGGATAAAGTATTTAGCACTTTATAGTGATTCGAACTCCTTTGTTATATAAATAATATGGCCTTGAAGCTCCTTGATCTTGACAGTGCCTTGGAGTGAATGCATTTGGGAAACTTGAATGAGTTACTTGTTGTTTGATTCTTATTTAGCTTATGGAACCCTCAAGTATCTCTTTTCTTTTCAATGGATTATTATAACGCCTTGCTAGGGGGCGTATGCATTTTACTATTACCATTTATTTTTTCCTATTCCTAAGGAAAATTCTGCCAAAAATTCAGTAAAGTCTAGCCTGAAATAAGAGGCTATACACATGTGCATTCATTAATCATATGAATTGATAATTCAATAATAATAAAATAATAATACTAACCCCAAAACTCATACCCACACCCACAAAATACTTGCCCAGGATCAGAATCAATCATGATGGCAATCTACCTCACTAGGATCATACAGATCCATTAATAATTACAACATCATACATAAATTACTATGACATACCAATACTATTCTTTTATACATCAATTGAAATCTTAAATCTAATTATACAAATACATGATGAAATTACTAATATAATTCTTTGTACCATAAGGAAATGTCTTCAACTTGCTCACCAGTCCCAACCCACAATTGAGATTCTTTACCCAACTTGCCAACTAAAAATTAAATAAGAAGGCGTGAGTCTAGGCAACTCAGTAAGTAGACAGATTAAAATAAAATCATAATAAATAATATAACATGTTAACTCTAGAACATATATAGTCCATTCTCAATGTTACAATACACAAAACATTATATATCATTTAACTCAACTATATTCCTCATGATCCATGATCTATGATGGAATGCAAAGCAATAGAATAGTCTTAACATTCAATTCAATAACTGTTAATGCAACCTATGCATCATAATATACACATTTGAATATAAAACATCACTTCTATATAACAACACAGAATATTCTCTATCCCCGTCGGTTTACATAATTACAAATATGATAACCATCTTTCTAAATAAAATCCATATGTGTAATATGATAACTTATTCAATATAATGGAATACTTGTCATCTCCAATCATCCACATGGTCATGTAACATAATAACTTCCTCTTATATGCAAACACAGGATATCCTATCCCTAGTGATTATACAGTCATAGACTATAATAATCATTAATCAACGTCAAATCATGGAGCTTCATCCATGGATGCAATATACTCCCATCTCATCCAGAGATGTAAAACATAACAAGCAAATACATTTTACTAAAAATCATGGGATATCTACAATCCCCATCCATGCATACATGCCTAGTCACAAATTGTAGGATAATTATTATCCCCAATTAGTAATATCTACAATTAGAAATGAAAGCATACTTACCTTATTGAAGAATCACATTTCAATTTCTCAAGTATCATACTTTAGCTTTCCATTCTACCACTTAGCTCCCAAGTGGATCCCACACCATATAATATGATTGAAACAATTGTACACTCAATGAAATGTTAATTATCTTTCAAAAAATAGCTCAACAATCCCATTGTACTAGTCATTACATCCAATACTTTATTTTAGTTGGAACTCATCACCCATTTCACTTTAACATTTCATTTCAAAATAGACAATTCCTTCATCCCACTTCATTAGGATCTTAAGGTTATAATCAAACCTTATATGCATAAGTTATTCCTTATTGAGGCATTTCATCAATCATCTTGTAGGCATCACTTTATTTACATTATTTCAACCATTACATCATCGGAATTCCATGTCCAATAAAATATAATGACTATAGAATTTAGTTAATAGGTCATTAAGCTCAATTACTAGCTAATTAAGCTCTTCATTACAACAATTTGTTATTTAAACACCTTATACACAAAGCCCTTTCCAACCCTACTTAGGTCATTATCCAAATTCAGATTTTTTACCCTCAAATAAGTCCCAAAATACTATAATTAATCAATTTATCATTTTCCTCATGATTCAACAATAGTTCATACCTATTTCCCCCAAGAGTTACTATTCTCAAAACCCTAGCTAAGCAAATTCATAATAGAAAAGGGGAAAGTACAAACTTACGAACTAATTCATATGTAGCTTTCATCCCACAACAAAGATTCCATTTTAGATCTTCAACAATCCTCCATGAATTTTAGCAACCACATTTTTCTTCCTCCCTCTACCACCCAAATAGTTGGAACTCGAGTTTAGATGCATGGATAATCAATTTTACATCTAGTGAAGGCTATCTCTTTGCTAAAATGGCATGAAAATGGGGTGGGGAAAAACTAGGGTAGTAGCTAGGGTGTGGGAGAGGGAAGAGTGTTCAAATGGGAGATGACAAGTGGGCCAAGACATATAAAAACATTATATTTTTGGTGCTCCAACACACCATCAAACCAATGTCACGACATCATATTTTAGTATTGCGGCATCAACTCGCTGGACACCCTAAAATATTGCCTTTCTGAAGTGAAGTCGTGGCATTGGATTAGGATGTCGTGACATCTGATTCCAATGCCATGGCATCCACTGGATGCCCAAATTGTCCCCTCTTCTGAAGCAATGTCGGGACACCAAATTCCAGTGCCACGGCATTGATCTGCTACCCACTTTTGTACTTGTTTTGTTAACATATTTTATGTCCAGCTTGCTTATACCTTTTGACCATGAATTTCCCACATAATATATCATTAAAATACCTAACAATTGCCCTTAATTTAGTCTAGATCATGTCCAAACACATGGACCCTTAATCCCTCTCCTTATGTACCAACTATTTTCAAACTTTCTGATGAGAATGCAAAATGTCATATTTTATTCTCCTAATACTTCATCTTTTGCACTTATTTGATTCCTAAATAT
>JAYJMB010076426.1:0-17982 GCA_036873735.1 Pouteria campechiana
TGGGATTGAGTCTCTCTTCCTCTAGGGAAATCAATAGTTGGCTGAGATTCGGATGGAGTCTCGCTTAGTCGCTCGCTTGGGTCTATAAAGTAAACAAATGGCGGTTCTTTTCTTGCCTGTTAGTTGGACATGGATTGAATTCATTGTATACAAACTTGGAGGTGACCTGCTTATCTCAAATGCTTCACTTGTAAACCTTGAAAAAGATCTAAATTATTGAAATCCATTACAAAGTAATTGGGCTTACTGAAATGGACAGAAATTTTGTATAACCATGTCCGCCACATGCATGTTATCACTTTTTTAGTGTCTCATTGGTTCAAAATGTTTCTCATTTCCTACATGATTTTAGAACATCTCCTGAATGGTTTTACAAGAACATCTATTCTTCTTTTCTAAGAACAAATATGCAACTGCAGAAGGTGATGGGGATCATCAACTGAGCAGCAAACTCAAGAAATGAACCAAGTTCAACAAATCAGGGACAAGACAAGATGTCATCCTAGCTGAATTCCTAAAATTGACCAGTTGCCCCAATATAAACTGTAATCCTCTAGAACACTACTTCAGCTTAAATCACTTTTTGGTTCATTAAACCCCAGAACCTAACACATTATGCTTCCATCTAATAAAATGAAACAATAAATTACTGAGAGAAACAAATTGCCATAGTCTTAACGGGAGAATTAAATTACCTCCAAAGAAATATCCCGAAGACGTCTCCCAGTTTTAGCACAGCAGATTCGAACAACATTTTCTTCACAACTTCCACTGATAATATAGTCTCTCCCATTCATGTAATATGAACGAGTATAGTTCTGAGCACTCCCTGTTGAAGCAATGTTGAATTTCATGTGGAGTCTTCCATCCACAGCCAAGAGCTGATTAACCTGCATCATTTTACCTATCAGACTGCAAACAGTATGGTAAATATGACTGTTAATGGATGGATCCAATAACAAGCCCAGTTTAGTCTATACCACAAATTTATTAGGCCTTGAATTAGACCCAAGTTAGACAGAAGAAATGCCACAAGTGGTAAGAGGCATGAACTAAAGGCCCAATTGGAACAGACATGGAACCAGAGTAGAGAGGAAACTTTTGCTCTGATTTCATACAGGGTTTGGTGACAAAGAGTGTTTGGCAGACAAAACTGATGGAACCTTTAGCAAACAGTCTGATTCAAGTGTGGGAAAATGAAGGGAGAGAGACTTTGGAGAGGCAAAGAAAATAACATCTATAATTCTGAGGATAATGGTTGTAATTCAAAAAAATGATCTCATATATTGCCCACCATGCTGCATATGTTGGATCCAGTCTGGAAATTATGTTCAACTACAAACGAAATGAATTGATTTTCAGTCATGCCCATAGTCCAGGCAGCTGACAACAAAAGGATCAATAATGGTACTACAACATGGGCCATGTTACTGATGATTAAAACTTGTATCACGGCGAACCAAATGTAAACAAACAGTTGGAATTCCCTCCTAATCTAAGCAATTATAGGCCCACTGAAATTTTTTATGGTGAATGGGTTGGATTTCCTCCTATAATTTGAGGGCCTCATATCTACAGTGTAAATATTTACAAAAGAGTTTTAATTGCTTGCATTATCTTTCATGCAAAATCTCCCCATCAATGTAACACCAAATTGGTTGTGCACGTCAAAATTCCTACACTCAAAATTGGCATTCTTTCTAAGGTGGACTTTCAATGAAAATTGTGGTATGGGCCAAACTCTCAGAAAATAAATTGTACATTAATTTTACCACATGAATGCCAGGATAGGTCCCAGAGATGGGGACAAACCTAACGTCTAAAGCCCATTTATAATAACCATAAGTTAGTATGGACTATGGAGTCAAGTGTGGCATGGCAAATCTAGCCACAGTTCGTTAACAGATCAAGTAAGATGATTTGTTAGTGATTACGAACAAACCTCATTGTCTACAGCTGATGACAGCAGATAATGATCATCAGGAGAAAAGCAAACCATCACATTTCCTTTTGAACTGGAAGCAGTGTAACAAGGTTGTGATGGCCTTTGTCGCAAGTCCCACAACTTGATATCACGGTCGAAAGAAGATGTTGCAAATAAATAAGGAGAGTGATGTGCAAACTTGACAACATTGATGTGCTCTTGATGCAGATGTTTTAAGACCTGTAAGCACCTTCCACTGTCTATGTCATATAAAGCCACATGTTTTGAGTACCCACTTGCAAGAAACCATTCATCCGTTGAATTGACATGAACAGATGTCAATTGCTCAAAGTTGTCAAAGTTAAACAAAGGGGTAGCTGTATTGCAATATCTCTCAGTAACCATTGATGGCATTTGACGGATATCATACAATTGCAGTGAACCATTGTCGGATCCAGCAATGAGCTGATTTTCCACAACAAAGCATAATGTGAGCAGAAATTATCGTATTGTGAAAAGTACAAAACAGAGAAAGAATTTCCAAACATAATTTTTGGAAAGACATGCTCTATCTTTTCCCACGTTGTGATACTGTTAATAACAACAGTATATGCCTCCCAATGGAGGTTCAAACATGGTTGTGGGAAGGGAAAGTCCACTGCATGTCAGAAATGCCAAGGGTTCACAGGTTTAATTTTCTAAGCTACTCATCAGGCAGTTAAAGAACAACATATATAGATATATATATATAATGAATATAGCTAAAAAGAGAATATTGAGATGGATGAGTGGTAAGACAAGGAAAGGTAAAATTAGAAAGGAAGTAATCCGAAAAAACCTGTAAGTAGAATCAATAGGTAAAAAAATGGGAGAAAGTAGACTTAAGTGGTTTGGCCATGTCAAATGGAGGCCAGAAAGGGCACCGGTTAGAAGGAATGAAATTATCATAGTAGAAGGCTATAAGAGAACAAGAAGAAGGCCAAAAAAACTTGGTTAGAGGTTATTAAGAAATATATGACAAAGCTTAGATTTAATGAAAATATAATTCAAGATTGAAAAGAATGAAGCAACAGAATCCATGTAGCTAACCCCATGTAGGTGGGAAACAGCTTTGAAGACGATGATGATGATGATTCATCAGGCAGACCCCACCAAATGTACACCACAGTCAGCAATATCATTTCAGCTCAATAGGAAGGCCACGCCTGTTCAAGATAAATGGGTGGGTAGGAAAGGTTGATCAGCTATTCGAATTTGATGTACAAGGGCCCATTATATAATTCAAGCCATCCGACTTTCTGGACAGGATGATGGAGACTACCTAATTAGCAACTACAATCTAACATACTTGTACCTCAGGTATTTGTTTGAATTTCTAGAATGAAAATTCATTTTTAATAGATGCAGAATTATAAGCAGGTCCACTATCAAATACAACATCATATTTGTCATTTTGACAGAATGCCTTCTTCTTTTTAATCTTTCAACTTGCATATTCAGATTGGATTCTAAATGACAGATTGGCAAGAAAGTTCTAGGAATTGTCATCGACCATTCACAAGTTTCATGGACTGATGGACCTTAACAATATTTGTACACCAAGTTGCAAAAACAGCAGAACACACTGCTGACTCCCATCCCAATTATCACTTGTACAGCCCAAGTAAGCTAAGTCAGTTAAAGGCAGATTCCAGGAAAATGTGCAAAGCACACAACAACAGCAAAATGATTGAAAAGTCATTCCTAAGCAGATGGCTCCAAAATGCAGCACAAAACCCATCAATACATGATTACCAACATGAATCACATTTCACGTCAACAGTGTCAGCCCCACACCTTCACACAAGAATTGCTTGATAACCAAAAAAGGAACTTTGTAAAACACTAATGCATGTGACGTGGCCACTGGGATTATTGAATATTAATATATATAAGGCCTAACTTTCAAAAAGCTCCGTTTTCTTTTATCACGATGTTAATATCTACTATCACTTATTCACTTTAACTAGTATAGATGCTTTTTAAGCCAATTATTTTACCTTGTATGGATGCTTTTTAAGCCAACTGAGTCCCAAAATACTGTGCAATGACCCTAAAGATGCGAGATAACCAACAAGTTTACCACTTTCATGGTTGATAACAACTAGTTCACCATCTAGTGTTCCAAAAACCATAAGAGAAGGATCACATGGATGGTATTCAAATTGCCGTGGACGAAACTTCTTTGTTTCTTCTCTCGAAATGCTTCTGAGCTTGGATATTGGCTGTAAGACTGGCCAAGCAGTAGAACCCACTTTAGCAGCAGAAATTGACTTAGAGAATGAATACAGACTCTTTCTGGAGGAATATGATGGACTAAATGTGGTAGATTTCTGCAACCCAATCCCACCTCCCATTTCCCGTTTCTGCAGAATGTGAATAACACTTTCTGTGCCTTGTCTATTGTATGGTAGATACTCATAGTCCTGTGAAACAATAATTTTTGCCCTTTCCCTCTCCTCGTTTTTGATGGGCAAGTTATCCAGTACTTTCAACTGGGGCAATGAAGCTACCATAAATTGTCTGTAATGTCTCTCGAAGCAAATGGGTGATGGGTGATGTGAAATATACTTTTTCGCCACTTTGTTTGAGGATCCAACTGCTTGGCCAAAGTTACTTTCATTGCTTGGCAACTCCTCCTTGTGATCAGAAAATAATTGACTGGCTGGAATCTTCTTCCCCAAGGGAAAATTACTACACAATTCATCCAGGTTTGCAAAGCCATCTGAACTTGACATGTCAAAATCATCAAATATGCCAGATTCATGGTTATTTTGTCTAAATGTTGCATCGCTACTGCTAGTGTAAATAAACTCTTCTGGATCTTGAGATGATACTTCAACCCAGTTACCTGTTCGCTGCCAATGTATTGAAAAATCCAACTCACTTTCATCTGATGATTCCTCTGTAGTGCTTTGAAGAAATTCACCAGTTGCAAGCACATCCTCATCCAAAAATGGGTCATTGAATGTGTTGTCCATTGCTGATAATTGAAAAGTTTGTAATAATGAATCTTCACTAACAATAGAATTTGAACTGGAAGGGTGAAACCAAGGCGAACATGAACCAATTTTTTCAAATGCAAAAGAATTGACTTTTCTGACAGGTGGTTTGGTACACAGGCTAATTTCATTGCAACACAAATAATTTTGAAACCTGAGCTCAGACAATGAAGAGATCTTTGACAATGCAGCACTTGTTGTCCAGAGATTAGAGACCCTCGTTTCACACATAGAAAGCCGAACCAGATTTGGCATGCAATTAAAACAACCTTCCCCAAAACCTGTCAATGCAATGCTGAAATCCAGATTAAGGGTGTGTAATTGAGTGAATTCCCCAGTCATATTGAGCTTCCGAATGTGGGAAGAACACAATTTTAAAACCTGGCACATCAAGCCTCTCTGCCAAATATCCCTGAGAGTATAAACAAAATTACAATGAGGGAATTACTCAAATCAATTAAATAAACTAGAGGACAGAAAATTTCCAGTGGAAAAAGTTTGTTAGGTGCACTGAAATGTGATATAATCATATCAATCCAGATCACTGAAGGCACTAAGCCACATGTAGCCAAAATCAGCTTGATTGGAAACTCAAAGTGGTAGAACCAGCTTGGAACTCAGAAGGGCCCTAATGCATTTAACCATGGGTGTGTTTGGTTTGAAGTAAAAGATGGGTGAAAATCTCTTTAGGGCAAAAAGAGTCTTAAAACCTCTTTTTTATCTTCACTATACAGATATGACATTCAACGACTAACTACTCATAGCTAACATATTTTTTCTACATCATTATCATTCTTTTTTTATAAAAATTCTTAACTATTTTGTCTTTATTCACTTTATGGCTGACACCATCTCTATAATATTGATCCCATCGCTCTTTAAATTTCCTCATCTTTTACATCTCTTTTACTTCAAACTGAACACAACCTATGTGGAAATGATTCCACGGTACCGTTACCATGGAAATTTCCATGCAAATGACCCAATTAGGCCCCATGATGATGTATAGGTTTGATGATCTAATCCGCTTTTCATGCTAAGCACCACCACTTTAGATAATATTCAAAAATTCATCCCAATTGGAGACTTAGACTATAAAATTCATCTTGTTTGAGAGTGAACATGAGCCAATAAATATTCTCTCCTTATTTGTGGTTCGCTTAACTTTCCAATTGATAACATTTTTAAATTAATCAACTCAAGATCAAATAGGCCGAAAATTCAACTCAACCTATAAATGGGCCAACCAAACAGAACACCCCCACACCATTCTGTTAAAAGTATGAAAAATAAATCATCATAATCATTTATGCCTTCTACCAAGACATTGTGTTAGCTGTGTGAACCATGTTACAACATTGGTCCTATCATGGACCATATTGTCAATCAAACCACAATTAAGGCTTTTCTTAAAAACTCTATTAACATACTCTTCAACCTTCCATTGCTTCTTTCGAGCCTTGAACTTAAACCAACAGAAAGATATAAAAATTGTATAAAATAGAAAAATGCCAACAAAATTCAGAGTTCCTAATAATACAAATCAAAATATTCTGCAAAAAAAAAAAATCACATAAATTGGATACTTGCTATATTGAAGCAACAACAAGCACAACCAACCATCTACTTAAATCAGAGAAATCATTCGGTTCTTAAAACATACTTTCAATCTACACAGCAGATTAGGGATGCCATTCTTCAATTTATAGATGATATAGGATTGATCAATGTAGGGTGGACAACATGGCTCATCATGGTCTGGCACAGCAGATTCATACCCAATCTGTTATTTTAAGGATGATAAAACACAAACCTAATCCAACCAATATGATGAATGGCAATTGAAGCCCCTGGCTTTCATCAATGGATACAGGTCATATTGGCAGGTCAGGACAAGGCCATTGACTTTCCTCAATCGATACAGGCCACATGGTTAGGTCGAGACAAGTTTTTCCAACCCAGACATCTAGTTGAATAAACTCTCAAATTACTAAATCCAGCCCCTATTCCTTTCAATTGTTGATCCGATGGAGATAACTGCACATGAACAACGCCCCCAACAAGGTCGCCATTGGAAAATAATAGCATATTATCTCTAGCGTATTTTCAATTGAATGTGGAACGATTACTAAATTTCAACCATGAGCAATAATTTTTTGTCATCAGAAAACTTTGGAGCCCAGTTCATCAATTACAAATCCAACCAAACATGCAGTTTCAATACAAAAAATATGAGACCTGGTGGTGAATATTGGAAAATAGATGATTCCAAACATATCCCTTGTCCAAGCATCAGGTGATTGCAACATTAGAACTGCAATTCCATATTACAAACATGGCAACCTACAGAAATAAAAATGATAAATGCTTTTGTTCCGTCAATATTGATGTCAAGGTGAGAAGCCATTATTGAATAGATGATTTGGAAATGATGAGACATGCCTAATGGAAAAGACCTACAATAAGATTGAATGATCCACTTTCAAAATCTTAATTGCCAATTGACATTACTAATAATTGCCAAACAGCATATTTGCAACTTTACAAACAAACGAAAACATAACCATCAATTATAAATTGCAAGTTCTGACAAGACACCAACAAGAGTAAACATAAATTGAAAGATAACAAAATGAAAAAGTTGTTGATTTTTTAATTTTCAGTGGAAACTACCACAAGTTGCAGATTAACTTCTGGCATCATGTCTCTCATTTTCAAACTCAGCACATGTATTTAAAATGATTTGAAGGTGATGGTTAGTTATATGGACATGGTCACCTCAGATTCATATATAGAGCTTTTTACTCAAATTTATCTTCATCTTTTACCAAACTATTGTCCAGGCTGCTGTTTCTTGTTGGCATATAAAACCATTAAATCTAGAAAGGGAAATGCAAATTGAAGGGCTATCATTGAACAAAGCAGGTTTGATGAGAAAAAACAAGGCAAAGGAAACTAAAAGTAGCAAAAAAATATATATATAAATGAATGTCTGTAACACATAATGGATATGATGCAAAGGAAAGGAAACCATATGTACCAAAAATCAAAATGTCTCTATTGCTGATATTGGATATGATGTAGATGAAAAAATAAAACAAATAGGCTTGATGATGATAATAATAACAAATGAAGTTAGAAGATAAAAAGGTAAATTCACCATTCAACTCTACATCCTCATTGTTCTATTCAATGCTGAAGATAGAAACAAAGCAATGCCAACAAAAGTAATTCCTGTGAAAAATGAGAAGGATATATTTACCAAAATGCCAAACTGTCACATGGGATTATTCCAGGTCATCTCCATTTTGGTTTAAGCAAGAGACAAGTAAATTGGGAGGTGACCTCTTCAATTTATCTGTCATTCTGCTCAGAACATTTTGGTTAAACCAACTGCCCAATTGCTCTGGAACTAAATCCGTTCCAATGATCAAACAGACTAGAACCAATTCTCTTCCAAGCAGATCCTATGACTCCATGAAAGATGCTACACAAGTAAACTAAACCTAGAAATTGCAGAAGAGACTTTTCTTTTATAAGAGTAAAAAATTCTTCTTGAAGAAGATTTCAGAAGGAAATTCACATTCAAGCATAGACACAAGGAGAATATGAAGGAAAAATACCAGTTTATAAATACAGATTTGGTTAAAGGGATTAAAAAGGAAAAGAAAAGAAAATCAATATTAACATCAGGAACTGGGAAGGACAAATGAAATTAAACTGAGTTCACGTTGAAGAGTATATGAATTACCACATACCACAAGAAGTCTTTTCCAAATGACAAACCCTGGAGATCAACAACTCTAAGTTTTGAATTGACTTTATGTATCAGAGATAACACAGCTTCTTCATTAAACAAAATGCAAGGTGATGAATCATGAAGAATGTCAACAGCATCAACCTCAGACAAATCAACTTCTGAGAACATGTCTATAAGTGGAAGAAAATCAGCATCATTCAGCTTGTCCAGAAATATCTCCATTACACATTGCTCATTATGAACTTTTCGGAGGAAAGCCTGAACAACAGTGACAGCAGTTATGATAATCACTAAAGCTTCCACCCATACATTGTCAAACAAAAAACATACAAAGAGCATCAAAAAAATTTTACAGAATCTGAGTGCATGTTTCTTAAGATATAATAGAAAGGGGTGGCCAAAAAGGGAGGAAAAGAACAAAACATCAGTAGGTGTAATTGAGTTTTGGACCAATCTGATGAAAAACTGCCTACCAATTGCCAAATTATGTTCAGAGTCGACAATGTAATTAGAGAAAAATTCTTGCAGAAGCATGGTATGATAGTGTAGCTATTTAGGTTTAGGAGGATTGAAAAAAGGCCAATTAGAGTAAATCTGCACAAAAATATGAAAGTAGTAGATTGTTTCTCAATGATGTGAGGGTTCAAATTTGCATGTGGAATTCTGGGTAAATAGAAACAAGGCATTTCGTATTTGACAAGAACAATTGCCCAACCAATCACTTCAACCGGACAACATAGACATCCATGAAGGAGAAAGACGGTAGTTTCACAGTCATACAACTCATATCCCATTATTGCCACCTAAAAGATAAGAAATATCTTGGTTGAAACCAAAATGAGATATATTATATGTTGACATCTCAAGGGGTTCTGGATTTTGGACAGTTCGTAACCATGGGCAGAATAATTCTCATACTGAACCAGCTTCATAAAAAGAAGTTGGCGTTGATTAAAATTTTCTTCTCGCGTCCCATTATTGCCCCATAATAGAGAAGAAATTTCTTGGCTGAAACTGAAATCAGATACATAGATATCAAGGAGTTTTGATTTTTGGACATATAGTAACAATGAGCAGGATTCCAATGATCAACCAGCATTATAAAAAGTTGGAGTTGAGTCTGTTGAGTAAACTTTTTCTTATTTTTCCTGGCCCCTTTCTCTCCTTCTGATGTGTTCCAAATCATTTGCCATTACACTCTGCAATTAAAATTATGATGCAAGAAACTTTCTTGCTTCCAGGTTAAGCATAAGATGCGAAAATCAGTGGCTTCAATGATATAGATTCAGAAGGCAAAAAGTTTTGGCAAAACGAACAATACAAAGTGGAAAATAAATTTTCTGGCAGTTGCCTTGGCTATGCAAAAGAAAAAGAACAAGCAGACTTTTTTCAAATGAAAAACAGAATCAATCGATATAACTATCCAGAGACTAACACTCTGCCATACAAATGGGCACTAGAGTTATCTATTATGTTTATGGAATCTAATCTGAACAATGTGGAAGCTTTTGTCTAAGTGTGTGGTTAGATGAATCTAATCAGAACAATTTGGATACTTTTGTCGAAGTGCGAAGTTCAATGTCATATAGGAAATCAAAGCTTCCTGAATGCCAAACGCTGGTATTGTAAATTGCTATTAACTTTAGTTATCCATGTTTGCATTTGTTTGGTGCTAGAATTTTATGCAAGCTGCTAACTGCTAAGACCTTAAGAGTGTTTCCAGTAAAACACGCATGCAATATGGTATTTGGTTGTTTTGTGCCTGCTACTGTTTCAATTATAATAGGTGGGCCAAAGAATCCACATTACAGCAAGTTTTACCACTCAATTCATAGCAACATTAATTAATGATGACAGAAGATTGCCAAGAATGCTAGAAAATTAAAGTTATTGTCTTGTAATAATTCATGAATCATTATAGCATGCATCTCATTAAAGGTGGTAAGAATTCAACATTGAGTGTAAGTTTTATAAAGGAAAACAATGACCAGTTCGCACCTTTGATAAACTCAACAAAATAGCAGAGTTTGGTAGCACATTTTGTCTCTTACAAGAATCCAAATACCTGATAGCCGAGCAATCATAATGATGTAAGTATTGGAAAAATAATCGATATTAACAAGACATTATAGGCAAAAGTGATGCAAACAAATATCCAAGGAGAAGGTAAGGCTGCAGAAACTTGTTCACCTTTAGCATTCATGGTCAATAAAAAGTTAAACTAGTGAAACAACACAATCTGACAGGAGAAATTCAAGCCTAGGTAAATTCAAAGTCTCTATAAGTCACCATAATCACAACCACATACAGATAGTTGGAAACAGTTTCAGTATCTTTAGAAAGTACACATGATAAATATGAAATCCATGATTTAAATCCAATCAATTCATAATGCTCCATTCCTGGTTCTTGTCCCTCTGATTAAAATTCCCCAACTTGAAAGTTTTCAGGCATATGTTTGCTTATATTTGGATGGAATGTCAACCATATAATTACAATTAGTCCCCACAATGAATGTTTCAGCCATGAAAACCACTGATGATCAAGATTATATCAATATTGTTCCCTTTGATCTTGTTAACCAAGTGAGAAACAAGGCCAAAATCAACCCATGACATTATTGATAACCAAACATACTATGCAATTTGGATCCAAATAATGAAACATGGTAATCCACATATAAGATGATTTTTTTAATAAATTCCAACATTTCTTTATTTCTAAAAGTGGATGGGGGAATTAGCTCTATAAAGCTTTCTAAATAAGCAATCCTCCTGAAATCCTAAATTTATTTATTCTAAGAAAAACCTTTCAATTAGAAAGCACATTTACTCCTTGCTCATATGGCCCCATCATCTATGATATATAAACAACATTAGCAGCAACATCACCAAACGACCAGTCAATGTCAATATCATCAGTCATCAGACCTGTTTTGCAATCCCGCTTATGTGAGGCCAGCTTCCAATCTATCAATATAAGGCATGAAATTCTCTTTTTGCAACCACCAACCACTCCAACAAGAATTTTTAATCAATCTTCTCACCAAGAAACTTTGTATATGCATTCATCAAACTTTACCAAAGTCAACAAGCCCTTTGTGCATAATGCAATCAAATAGGGATTTTAACACCCCCAATCCCTGCAATTTACTTGTTGCTATCATCAATGTGAACATGCTACTGTTGGTAATGGGGCCAGCAGTCGACTCTGAAGTCAACGCCACTTGCAACAAGGGGGGACCTGCTCGTGTCATACATGTGGTGGCAAGACACCCGCGTAACATGGCCCCTTTAATATTACAATATATGGATTAAGTCTCTGTTCCCTGACAGCTTAAACTTTTGGAGAACCTGGTCAAGGGGCGTGATTCAATAATTGGTATCAAAGTAGGTCACAAGGTTGACTTCCAGAGTAGCTACTGGGGGTGGGGGTGGGGGTGGGGATTGTTGGTTATGAGGCCAGCAGTCTCCTCTGAAAGTCGGCACCACGTGCAACAAGGGGGGACCAGCATGTGTCATACATGTTATGGCAACACACCCGCGTAACATGGCTCCTTTAATATTACAATATATGGATTAAGTATTTGTTCCCTGACAGCTTAAGCTTTTGGGAGAAACTGGTCAAGGGGCCTGATCCAACAGCTACCATAAAATGAACAAAAGGTACAGTAGCAACCCTAGGGAATGCAATATGAAAAGAATTATCTGAATCAAGAACTGACTGATGTTCATGATCCACTAATGAAATCATCAACAATAATATTTTTTTCCATCCTTACATGAGTCGCCTTTCTAGGTTAAACAAGGATCTGAATCCAAAACCTACTGATGACCATGATCCTCTAATGAAATCATTGCTGATAATATTTTCCCATTCTTGATAAGTAACCTTTCCAAATGAAAAATCCATAAAAAAATTTTGAATCATAGGGTTTATCTTCAGAATTAGAACCAGAAGTTACATCATTCTCCTTCTTGGGTTCACACAGTTTCGTTCAAAGACAACCTTCATACCTCCATTTAAACATTTCTAGCCGGATGCACTTTCAGCATGAACTTCATCTGATCCCTCCTATTAATAGTTACCATACACAGGTCTTTCTCTGACTATCATCACATCATTGGAAGATCCCTCAAATCTGTTTCTGTAAGTTTTCTCTAGGCAACATGGACATGCTTAACTCCATGTTGAGATTTGGCCAGATTCTAAAATCCTTTATAAAAACATTCCACAAAGTTAGCATTAAACCAAACAGAAGTACAACGCTCCCTTCATTGTTGACTTGGCATCAACCACCATCAACATGCTAACCAAGGTATTAAAAGCAAATACAACTATTCCTGAAAGAGGAACCTTCTTGTATCCTCAAAATTTCTACTACTATTGAAGAGGGGCCTTATTCGACATAGATTAGCTTTATATATGTTCCCGAACTTCTTCCACAAAACTTTGATGGAGATTAATCAAATGTTTATAGTCATCAAATCTTCCAATTTAAGAAGAAGAGTAGCTATTGCTAATTGGTCTTTTAACTGAAATACTTATCCATCACCGATTTGGACTTCTTTTCATTTCATTGCAATCCACAACTGTCATTCACGGACATTGCATACATCTTCAAATCTGATAACATTTAGATGAAGTTTTTAAATTTCGACTTACACAGAACACTGAACCAACTGTTGCCAAACAAAACCCAACAATGATTTCTAGTTGTTGGATCCAAGGCACTTGTTGTGAAAACAGACCTAGACAATTGGTGCTCGCCAAGTGAAATTGTCAAACAACAAATAAAAAAGGAACGAAACAAAGACAAGGAACTCAATGCACAAGATTTACACAATTTCATAAGTTGCCTACATCCACCAGCAGCAATATAGAGCTTTTCTCTTCAACAATAGAAAAGAAAGGAAAAACTCAAAACTCCCCCACGATAAGATCTTCTCTCCATCCAGAGGGACCTGCACAGTATCACAACACTGAAGGAAAGCTCACAAGTGACAAATGCCTAAAAGCCCCTTAACTTATAATGAGAGACTTATTAGCATCCCCTGACTTGAGAAACTACCCTAAATATGTGCTTACTTGCAGAAACATTCATAAAAGTAGAATATTTCCTGCACGGCATTCTTTCCACACCATTTACAATTTCACCGATGTAATGCATATGCGCGCATGCATCGCATCTAAGTGTTTCCCCAACCTTGCCCCCACCCCCCATATAAACTTCTGTGACTAGGGAAATTAGAAGTACAATCCAAAAATGCCCTTTAACATATCAAGTGCTGATTGAATGCTAGAAGAAAATCATCACCTGATGCTAATTAAAGGATACAAGCAATTAATAAAAATAGATTATGGAGGCTACAATTGCGGGTTTGATTCCACCATTTCCACAAACAATCTGCTGATTGATCCAATTGTTGGTTTTCTTCGCCTCCAGAATCCATCAAAACACAAGGAAATTTCAACAAATCCCAACTAAATTTAACGTTGTCAGCTTCAATTCTCCAAAAACCCATCAATCCCACCACAACCCAATATCTACAGCAGGAAAAAGCCCGGTAACATGGATTATTCCACATTTCCTTGAAAACCCAATTCTCAAAATTAAAAAAACATGAGCAATTTCGAATCATCTATTGAGGGGGGACAATTTAAATACCCATATGGTTTGACCTACAGAAACAAAAGTCAGCGATGAGAACAGTGAAGATAAAAAATGCAGATGGAACGTCCAAGTACCTGGCTTCTAAGCCCCCATGATCAACATCCATGGCATGCATTTACTTTTCTTGTTTTCCTTCTTCCACTCTCTATATCTTTTTTTTTTTCTCTTAATTTTCCCCTTACCCCGAAAGCGCTTGAGAGAGAGGGAGAGAGAGAACGATAAAAAAAAATAAGCTCTGTGGCGCCCACCGGTATACGGTGACGACATCCAATCCCAACCATTTGCTAACATTGGATCAAGTTGGCAGCAATGTGGAAAACTGAGGCACCAATACTCACCTGCACGATGGGGATTATCAACCATGCCTGTGGAAGTTTTTAATTCACTTGAAATTATTCACTATAATATCTCATCCAATAGATAATATAATAGCTATGATCTAAATGTTATTTCTAAGCCACCTTTAAAAAAATTAGAAATTTGTACTCCAATTTTTTATGATGTAACATTTTCATTCTCAGCATTATTTTTTTCACAATTATCTATATTTTTTTTATATTACAATATTTTTTCTTTTGAAAATTTTATTTATTTTATATTTTTTGCTTTATAGCTAAGGTGGTATTTTTTTTTCTCATGTCCGTTCTTCAAATCCATCATTGTCTTCTTCTATTGGTTTTCTCATATTTCTAACTAAATAAGACTTTTTTTGGGTGAGTTTAGTTTGAAATCAAAAAGTACGAAAAGAAAAGAAAAAAAATTAAAAAGAAAGATAATGATTTTAGTACTGTAAAGAATAAGGATGATGTTAATAAACACAAAATAGCAACAGTCTTATTTTACAATGGTTGTAATCAATTAAACATCACAAGGGATAGGAAAGACACAAAAGAAAGCTTTGTAGGCATGGAATTTTATCTCAAAATAAGTACACTAAGGCCTATTTGGATGTTTGGATTTAGTGCAATAAAAAAAAGGCATAACAGAATATTACATTAGGCTTTTTAATAAAAGGAAGGAGAAACATTGTGAAGTATAAGTAGCTATAAGCTTAATTTTAAGTGTGAAATTGTCTTTAAAGATGTTATTGGACTTTTACATGCTCAAATTACCTTAGACAATACAGATGAATAGCAAAAGTAAGAGACATCCATGCCAACCTAGACACTAACAGTTCTTATTTTGACTAGATAGTGGTTACCTCTAGTGCCACACAAAAAGGATTTCACTTCGTGAAGGAATACCTTAATCCAAGCGGCCAAATGCTGTGGCAGTTGTGATTTGTATGGCCTATAGATCATATAGTTTATAAATATTGGGTTTTGGTTTATCGAAATTTTTGGTCTGATTTATACTTTTTTCTATTTCTTATTAGTATAATAGGTATCCACAAACAGAGTTGCAACTATATTTTCAGTTTGTGCTGCTCTATCCTGGGCTAGATGATATTATCATTTGACAGCTGGGCGTTTAAGTCGTGTAGGTGGACCTAAACCCAAACGTCTCCCAAGTTGGAAGACCCAAACCACAGAACTCGATAGTTGGGATTTTTCATTTAAGTCCATATATAGTTTATCTTTATTGTAAAATATCTTATCTCATAAGTTTAACGAAATGGGTTTTTTCCCCATCTTTTGATGTTTGTCTTGTGGAATATTTAAGGTAAGAATCAGCTCGTAAATTTGGGAAGTTATCTTGGATTCGAGAGATTTATTAAAGTGAGGGAAAGTGAAAACTAGCTGTGTGCTGGTTGAAGGATTAAGATAGACCTACTTCAATGTTCAGAACCACCTCAAAGCCCATAAAATAGGCTTGAAGAATCCAGCCGAAACCCATTGTTTTGACCCCATGTAGAGGTCTTAGTGCGGCACCCAATCCCAAGCTGTTAGATGTGTCATGCATCTTGCACTTGTACAAACCAACAAGATGTATAACAGCATAATACGATTTGAGGACTAATGATTGGTTACTCTCTTGGAAAAGACTGCTAATTGAGTTGAAAATACCTATGTTATTTGTATAAAAATAAAGAGGAAGATTAATGGTACGTTTAGTTTGAGATAAAATAAATATAAAAATAAAAAGTTGTAGATTGAAAGGGCGCGGCAACGTCAATGGTACAAGAGTGATGTCAATGTCAACCGTAAAGTAAATAAAGATGAAGAAATAATTATTTTTTAAATTATAAATAATAATATAGAAAAGTAGATATTTACAAGTAATTAGGATCATTTATTAAATGGTACATCGAGTAGAGAAAACAAGACTTTTACTACCCTTCTACTGTAAATAAACTTTTACCTCCTTTTATATCTTAAAATAAACACACCCTAGATATCCAATTTCTCGTCCCATCCAAACATAATATGGTGTATTATATCCATGCTAGATTGTTGAAAAAAGATGCGGCATTCGGTCTGATTTGAGTAATAGGTGGCCAAGCCATGGATTCTACATGATAGGAAAAGAATGCTCATATCACTGGCCATCCCTCGAAATTACTTTGATTAAAAGATATGATTAGATGATTACTTTTGGGAGAATAATGGGCCATAGTGCTGTGGTAAAATAGAATAGAAAAGAATCAATTAAGGTAAAGAATTTTCCCAAATTTTGGCGCAAATTATGTTAATCCTACAGAAGAAATTGCACTCAAATCCGCACAGAACACAACAAAGATATCTTCTCAAATAAGCCCATCGTGGATGAAATTCTCAAAAGCAGAAATTCCACTGCGAGTTTTGAATTTTACTTTTAGAAAAGATAAAGATGCACTTATAATTAAGATTACTAATGAGAAATGATCACCATGCATTTTCATGCAATCATATCTTTCCCGCCTGCCTAGCACGTGTGTAACATCCAATCAGTTTAGGTGGTGGTCCATTCCATGAACTTGGTACAAAAATCAGAAGAAGCTGTTCACTGTGAGAAGCATATCTTAAAATTGGACAACCAATATCATGATTATTAATATTTCCTATTTCGTGGATATTTTGCTACTGTAAACATCCCCCTAAAAGATCAGCTATCTTATCTCTTTTTGTTTGTTTATCTATAAGCTTCCTGGCAATTATTCTAATAGCCTATAACCCATGTTCTTCTGCTTTGAAAACTCGTTTTCTAAAATTACAATGATCTGTGCATGAAAAGAAAACAAAAGGATAGAAGAATTTTTTTTTTCTTTTAAAAAACTTGTCAGCATATATACAACGAACTATAGCTGATTAATTCTCTTGATTTGCTATTTTACCAGGTTGACAGCCATATGTAGCAACGAAACCAGATAGATCTAACTCATATTTTAGAGGGTTAAAAATTAAAATTAAAATGCTGTTACAAGTCCACTTGAGTTGCTTAAAATTAAGGGTGTCAACAAGGTGGGCTTAATCCAATCCTTATTCTATCTGAAAAATTATAATTGTAATTTATTTTTTACCCTATTTTCGAAATCTTAATTTAACTCCAAAAATTTTGGATTGGCTACGAGCTGGCATTAGATGGACAATTCAAATTCATAATTTTTTAAATTAATTTTAAGTGAATAATTTATATTATCTTTGAATTAAATTTTTCATAATCA
>JAYJMB010076437.1:0-22803 GCA_036873735.1 Pouteria campechiana
GTAATATTGCAGTGTGAGGTGTATGGTGTATTTGGAATGAAAATTGTATGGTGGTGTGGTGGATTCATTGTCATCATAATGTAGCCGCAGTCCTGGGGGAGCCTGTGGAGTTATGAGGATGTTGTGTGGATGATTGGAGAAATATTGGAGTGAATAATTTTTACTTTTATGAATTATAAGAAAAAAATGTATCATAATATGTGATGAATGGTTGTACCTAGGTGGATAACCCTATTTTGAAGAGAGACTCTGTCCAATTTTTTGTAGAAATTAGGTCAAAAAAAAATATATCAAAGCAACCCACCCTAGAGGTGGGAAAATCATGGTATGATCATGTGGACTTACGATGTAAAATGGAGTAACAGCCCTAGGAGCGTGGGGCGTTACAAGTAATGATGCTACAGTAACGCTTCTATAGTACCAACAAACAAAGATATTCATTTGCTACTTACTTCAAACAAAGAGATGCTAAAGTTATCTGCTAGATTAGCTCTGCTACAATAACTTACTACAACGAAAATTCATTGTTTTCAAATATCAAAAATTTAATACTCTACAACAGCTGAATTTTGCACCAATATTCTTCCAAGTAGTCCACAACTTTTCTAGATGGTAAAAATAGATAATATATTGAAGGAGAATGAAATGCTTGAATGTTCTAAGTACTAAACAAGAATCAAACATCAAGAACCCATTCAATTTTTCAATTGCAAGGCTACAGATATTTACTCTAACCATCTACCACATTTCAGAAAGTTTGAGTTCTAGAGATTTTGAAATATACTTAAATATGTCAATCTGAATACTTTATTTGAAATCTCATACTATCCCAAGAGCC
Source organism: Pouteria campechiana (assembly GCA_036873735.1). NCBI lineage: Eukaryota > Viridiplantae > Streptophyta > Magnoliopsida > Ericales > Sapotaceae > Pouteria > Pouteria campechiana. The sequence goes on from JAYJMB010076437.1 coordinate 839, forward strand.
AATGAAAAGTTAGCAAATGGAAGAAGAAGTTTAGAGAGCAAAACACATTGGTCTAAAACTGAAGAAGCTCAACTTCTTTTGGAATCAACTATGGACAAAGTAGAAGACAAAGAGAGTCTGTCTAGCTAGAAAAAAATTTTATCTGATATTAACTTCAAACAAATTCAATAAAGAACCAGTCAAAATAAAGTATTAGAATTTATCAAAATTTATTTTCTTCTTTCCAAAATTGTGAATCAAGTCAGAGTTATAGTATCTCCTCATTTGTCAGTTGCCTGAACAAGCTATTCACCTTTTTCAATGTCAACGTCGACACTGCAAAACGACTCTTAGCGTATTAGAATTAATTAGAAGGTAGCGTTTTCAAATGGGAGATTGTCAAAATGTTCTTCTACATTTATTTTCTACTCATCTACTTTTGTCTCTGCATTTAATGAAAATCATCTTCCTCCAATGGTCAAGTTTTCAAGAGGGTTATTTAAGAAGAAGAGATGAGATGATTTAAAGGTGGTGAAGGAATACTTTTCAGATGCGCTTAATCTTATGCAAATCCTTCCACCCATGGCTAAGAGCTTAAACCTTCAGTTAACTATCATTGAGCTTAAACCTTCATATTCTTAATGGTGATTATCTTTACATTTTGGAAAGATCTTTTTTGATTACTAGAGATGTAAAAGATTTCATCTTACCTTGTACTTCATTATAACACTTTGTAAAGTGTATAAGTTTTCTGGTTAATCTAAAAACTAGAGAGTTGTTTGTAATCTCTAGAAAACCAACAAGTTTGCTAGTGATCTTAGAAACCAGTGAGTTTCCTCGTGAGCTTGTGAAAACGAGAAGAGTTCTGGTTCTGGGAGCACTATGTTTATGCCCCTTGGAGCTGGAATCCAGAAGATTATTGAGAATACTGTTTACATCCCTCAGAGCTGGAATCTAGAAGAGTGCTAGAAGCACTACTGTATTTCCATTATATGGGATATAATGGAACCCAAGGTACAATGAGTGTGTGTTCTTGGAAGAGTGGATGTAGGGATGGAGTTCCTAAACCGCTATAAAAATCATGTTGTTTGTTTGTGTTTGTTTACTTGCTTTATCCTTCATGCACTTTACGGTTTTATCATTCACTTTACATGACACCACACATAAGCAATGAATTTTTATATACCCAATTCACCCCTCCCGTCTTGGGTTAAGCCATACTTTGGGAACCAACACAATGAATTTACTTAATATCTAAAACATAATTTAGAATAATTTAAATATGAAATTAAGTTAAATGATCAATTAATCTTTCATTTAGCATGTATCATTCGAAAGCATATATGGAATGAATGATTACTATGCACATAAAAATATTACATTAAGATACATAACTAGGAGCATCACATATTGATCATATATAAATCATGCATAGAAATCTAATATGTCTATCTCCCTATTCCTATCATGTGCATTTAAGCAACCATGATTCGTATATCACAAGTTACATCTTGTGGTCCTCAAGTACACATGCACTGACAGGTTATGATATGTTCTTTGGTACCCATTTTGGAATGGGTTTAGGTGGGTTACTGGCAGCATACTTTGGTACCCATGACTTCTTTGGTGGCACTAAGTTGATGTTTAGAGATTGTATAGCATTTAAAACATTTCCAACATCTTTGGGGATCTAAATTAGGTTCTGTTTGGGCTTTAGCTTTCTTCCAGAATAATCATTCTTTTTCTTTTGTTATTAATTACCTTTTTTTGTTAGTTTCAATTCCAATAAGGTGGAGGTCAAGATTTTTCTTAAGGCATTGTTCTCTGCCTTGACCGGCTCAAGTTCTCTAATGTTACAAAGTTTACTCTTGAGTAAATCATTTTCTTCCTTTAATCTGGAGCATTCATTGGTCATTTTAAGTAACTCCTTTTTAATCTTCTTGTGTTTGCTTGTCAAGACTTTGAAATCATAATATATTTCCTCTAAAATTTCTTGGAAATTGAGAGTTTCAGATTCAGAAAACATGTCATTGTCATGAATGGCCATGAAGCTAATAGCATTGATTTGTTCTCCTTTAGCTTCCTTTGAGTTTTTAGGTATTGAGCTTTCTAATCTCTCCCTTTCCTGAACATCATTGTTAGATATGGTCCTTTAGACCTGATTAGTTCTATTATAAATGACCTCCAGATTATCCCATAATCTTTAGAAAAATTACACAGAAATTTTATCAAACTCTGAAGGAGATAGTGCACAATAAAAGTAATGTTTTGCATTGGTATGCACAATAAAAGCAATGTTTTGTATTGGTATCTTTTTCTATAACTTGTATGTCCTCTGGGGTGTATCGATCTTTGTGATTGAGGACTGCCTTACTGTTTTCAATGATAAGCCACAACTAGTAATCCGTGGCCATTATAAAATTTTGCATCTTCACTTTCCAAGACCCAAAATTGGTGCCATCATATTATGGGGGTCTAGAGATGAATTGTTCCTCTACAGGCATATAGTGGAACATGTTGACCATCGGGATCTCTTCAAGCAGTTAAGGTAATTAGTAATCAAGACTAACTGCTGAAGCTTGCTCTAATACTAATTGTTGGTCGCATTCTGGTGGTAGCTAAAGAGTGGGGTGAATTGAGCTTTTGAAAATTTCTGGCTAAATAAAAATAAATTGTTGTAAATAACAAAATTGAATCACAAAACACACAAACAAGAATATTTTTATAGTGGTTCTGCCCAACCTGTAACCTACCCTACTCTCTGAGTCAACCTCTCTTGCTGCACTTAGGTTTCACTAATACCAGTTGGTTTTACAAGCTCACCAACAAACTCTTACACCTGTTATTTTCCAAGCTTACAAACAAACTTGTTGGTTTCCAAGCTAACCAATGAACTTGTTGCGTTTCAAGCCAACCAACAAACTTATACACTGTTTGTTTTCTTGAACTCACCAGAAGACTCTTACAAATACCAAGTCTCACTACTTGTTGTACTAAACAAATGGTATGAAAAGTAGTATAGGTGTATGCCTCTTGTTAAGCTAATTTATACACAAGATAAATGCAAAATTACTAAATAAATAGATAGTTGAAAACTTAAGATCACACTCAATGAGTCGAAGATATTTGAGTTCTAAGCACGGATTTGCAATCAGCACGTTGGAGTTGTGAGATCTTGGAAGAAAAACTTGAATCGTTGTGAATGCCTTGCAAGTGCTCTTTTCTTATTTGATTGACTTGAGTTGCTTTTTTCTAAATGGTCTCTTATCTCTCCTTTTATACTTGATTTAAAAATATGCCCACTGGAGAAAATGATAGTCATTAAATGTAAATGAATCATTGAGATTTTTTGCTTGTTGAAACGTTCTCCTTGTTTCTCACTAACTAAAGGCTATTTAGCAATGTCTAAAATGAGTAGTTATGTTCGATAACAAGATTTCGGACTTGGTTGAGTTAAATAGCTTGCAATGGACTTCACCTGGTTATGTCTAAAACAAATCACCATGTTCAGAATTAGATGGCCATGTTTAAAGTTAATATCTCAGACTTGTACTCGCGTTCATCTTGCAATAGACTTCTCTAAACTATGTCCAAAAGGTAATCGGCATGTACAAAATTGAATAGTCATGTCCGAAGTTAATATTTCAAACTTGGATGAACCATTCACTTTCCAACGAACTTCTTTCACCTATGTCCAAAAATGATTCACCGTGTTTAAAATCAAGTAGTTATGTCCAAGGTTAATATTTGAACATGCCTCTTCAACAATAGTGATGTCCAGGATTTTGCACTTCTGATTTTTGGACTTGGACTTCTAGACACATTTAGTTTCTTTCTTCAGTCTTTAACAATGTTCGAGTCTAGATTCTATGTTCAAAGATGGCTTTGTAATGTCTAGCATCTGGGTTTTTATTCAGCAATGTTCAAATTGATTCCATGTCCGAGATTGGTCATGTGGTTGTAACACCCAGGGTGTAAAATTTGGGTAATTTTGTGTCTAAACATATTATAGTTGCCTTCAATATAAGTATAATAATGAATTGGGGTGAAGAAATTTGTTTTAAAATAAAATGATCCAAGTATGTATGAATTGCATTTAAGAGAAATGTACTTATACAAGTTAAAGCATATGCTAATGATTATATGAGTTGACTTTAATTACTTGATGTAAAAAAATTTATGCAATTTATTTGAAATTTATATAAGAAAATGTTATGGATTTTAGTATGAGTAAAAGGAAAGAATAAAGTGGTGAAAATATATAGAAAATGAAGAAAATAGGGGGCAACAGGATCCGACATCGCGGCCCACAAATCTAGTAATGCGATGCCACTTCAAAAAAATGGCATAGGCAGCATCTAGTGAATCGGGCGCCGCGGCACCTATTGGAGAGTTAAGTCAGTGAATAGATTTTTTAACCCCGTTCCATTTCTTCTACTTCCCCATGCCCCACCCTTTTTCCCCAACCCCTATACAATTCAAAACCTTGTGATTTTAGCAAGAAATCCACCTTATCTAAGTATGAAAGTGATCAAGCATGCTTCCAAGCCCAAGTTATAGTTGTTTAGATGGTGAAAGAAAATAAAAACTCAATTTTGCTAGGATTCATGGTGGTTTCTTGGAAAGTTGGGGCTAGATTCTTGTGCAAGGGAGGAAGCAAAGCTCAAAACTAAAGGATCTTTTAAGTATGGATGGAAAACTTTGAAACTCGTGGAGTTATGGAACTCAAGAAGTTGTTGGACAATTCTTCATGAAGTAAGTAGGCTATTTTCGGATGAATGTCTTATTGGATGGGCATATTGAATATCTTATGTTTTGTATCGGGGTATGTATGCATGAATGGGGATAGTGGATATCTCATGCTTTTCTAAAAGTGATATTTATTATGTTTTATGACTACATGAATGTTGGGGATAACAAGTATCTCTTGGATTGCACTAGTTGGTGTATCTTTTGTAATATAAACATCTGATTGCTGGGGATAGAAAATATCTTGTGTCTTTGTGCATAATGATTGTTATTCTTGTATGTGGATATCTAAATAAGAGGGATAGATAAGTCTTAGTCAAAAGAAAGAGATATCATTCACATGATATGTCATATTCATTTTTGTTTTTCTAATTGACAAATTTCACATATTCTCCCCTTTTTTGTCAAAAAATGAAACATGTTTGGATAACTTGAGGATTATAATAGCATAGGGATTCCAAGATATGAAAATGAGTTCCTCCCCCCTAAATTACATATTTTAGATGTAGAAGTTCTTGAAAACATCTTTGCAATGACTTTAACTTGCTAAGATCAATGTTATTAATTGAAATAAGAAAAAAAATCCACTTTGCAACAAACATTTATTTCTCATATTGAACCAAATTCATCTACCACTCTTTTGATTTTCACACTTAGTCCCAAATGATAGATAGTATGACTTTTATCTCTTGCCTGCATAGTTATAATTCAAGTCTCATCAATTAAAGCCTATCTACGCAAGTTGTTTCCATCTAAGAAGTAAATGCATGAAGGCCATAAATATAAAAAATAAAAAATGTAAGGAGGTTAGAATTACAATACCTTTACTTACTTTCCCTCCTTGGCCTTCAACTTCGACAAACTAATTCATGTCGCTTTGCATCCAGTGTTGAGGAGTAGTATCTTGATTGATGCCTTCTTAATGTAAAGTTCTTGCTTCTCCTTCTTTCCTTTCTCTTCTTCCATATTAATTCTCCAGTTTCCTTTTCTTTGTCCTCTTCCTTCATTGTTTATCTTTTTCATTATTCCCTTTTTTATATTTCTTTTTTTTTTCTCTTTTGCATCCCCATTAGTTCTTCCTGCTATTCTTTCTTCTTTTTTCTCTTCTACAACTTCCTCTTCACTTTCTTTTTTTTTAGCTTTCCTTTCATTTTCATCATTTTTATCCTCCACCTTAATTATTTTACTTCCTTCAGTTTTCTTTTCTTCTTCTTTATCTTCTTCTTCTTAAATTCACTCTCCCTCAACCTACGAGGGTTCTTTCGTGTATTAGCTTCTAAACTATCCTCCTTTCTTTGTTCTTCCTTTGCTTCTTCAATTTCTCTTCCTACGCTCAAATTTATCTCAATAAGCAGATTAGTCCCATTTTGTTTCAACTGAATTTGCCCCTCGTGAACTATCTTAAGCTTATCCCAAATCTCCTTCATACTTTTATGAGCTAAGATATGTTCGACCTCGATTGGAGAGAGAGCACAAAGTAAGGCATCCATTTCCTTGGCATTCACTTGGCTTGTTCTCATTTCAACATCATTGGTGCTAATGAAAACTATTTTCTAGATTTTAAAATCATTGGCCAAAAGGAACATTTCCATCCTCCTTTTCTAGTAAGAAGAATTGGTTCCATCAAAACAAAGAAGCTAGGTAATGGGTTATCTTTCCATAATAAAACTTGCCATACTAGAATCTCACCGAGGTATGATCCAATTAAAGATATAGTGTCTAGTCTGATGCCACTTATTGGTCCCTAGTAATATAGCGAGCAATGACCCAAGAAGAGTGAAAAATTGGATGTTTCAAAAACTAAAACCAAAATGATGAAAGAAACCAATCTAAGTATGCTTATGAGAATAAATAACACAGACATATATAAATAATAAAACACATAGAGAATTATAATGGTTTAGACTACCCCTTGCACCTACTCCACTTCCAAGGTTCCTAACCTTGGGTTCCACTATCCATATGTGGAAACACATAATTATCATAGTCCATAATTACTTTCTAGATCCCATCTCTAGGGGGCATATATAACACGATTCATCAAATGTCTTCTAGATTCCAATGCGAGAAGGCATTTACAATATAGTTCACCATCTTCTTAATTCTATCTCTAAGAGACATATATAAACTCATAAAATAGAGGTATAAGCACACAACACTGGTACCTTGCTTTATCTTATTGTAAGTAGTCTTCAACACCATTCCATATAATTGAATGAAATGTAAGAAAATAAAATATTTACATAAATAATTTGGTATAGAGATTCTCTCCAATTGGTTATAGCAGAAGACTTTGAATGCTTTCTGATGAGAAGCTTCAAATGTGATGAGGATGTTTGAACTTAAAGATGTAACAATATGCTTGCTTGGATTCCCTTATAAACATGATGGAGGTCTTCAATATATATGCTAGCATTAATTTCTAGCTATTTAGGTAAGATAGGTCCACAAAATTACTTTTGCAATGTTCAAAACTCGAACAATTATAAGCTAACTGAACCGTTGGTCAATAGCTCAATGGTCCAAGTTCATGTACTAAAGGTCAATCGAGGAATCTTAGTGTACTGAGCTCGTATTAAAATATACCACTGAAAACTTGCACTCTTCATTTGGTCGGTTTATGACCTCGGTGCACTAACGTCATGTACCAAGTTCGGTCTATGAATTCATTGCACTCAACTCATGTACTTATTTTCGATGGCATTTATGATCAAGAAGGCCTATTCCTTTGCATATATTAAGTTGTGTAGTGACTCTTTGACTTTTCTTATAAGCTCATCTTCTCCTACAAACTTTTATCTTTTAACTTTAATAATTTACATGAATTTAGATATATAAAGCATCTTTTATAATCATGCAAAGAGTACTACTTGGCCATTTTTGCCAACAACTTATACTCAGCCAATTTTTCTGAAATCACTTAACAAACACATTAATTTCTCAACTAATAAACAAGGTTTATTAGTTATAAAATGAACCTTAAACTTTGTAGTTCTTTCTTCCATCTTGTTTTTTCTTTTCCACTCACTTCTATTGTTTTTCTCAACTTCATCTTGGTTTGGACACTCCTCCTGCATATTTTTCTTTCCTCCATATTTGTAATATGTGGGAAGCTCTCTTCTTCTTTCTCTTCTCTTTCTCTCATCTATTTTAGGTGGTCTCTTATTGTTGCCACCTATTAAATTCTAATAAACATTTTAAATCTTAGGGAGAGCAAAACAATATCTTCATCATCAACTGAAGAGTCATTTTGCTACACCCTTCAACTCTTCAGGCAATGCTCATTTTGCCTTTGCTACTTTCTTCTTTCCTTTTTATTCTTATCTTATGTGTCATCAATGAACCAATCAAGCTATCAACCTTAAGGGTGTCAAGGTTTTTTGCTTCATTAATTGCAGTCATCTTGTGTGACCAAGCCACTAGAAGAGCCCTTAGAATTTTCATCATATTGGCTTTCCTGCAAGTAGACACAATCACAAGTAATATATATGAAGTGAGTTGAGTATCGTTACCACGAGGAAGTAGGTTGTTACACACTAAGTACCAAACTTATATCAAATCAGTAATATTTGATTGAATGAATTTCAGTAGATGATATAATAACTAAATCTGAATAAATAATGAAGTTGACAAATTGATAGAGCAAAAGAAGAAATATCAATTGATGAAATATCTATGAATTCAACTTCACCTAGCAAATCCACTTGTATTGATGAATTGCAATGAGTAAATCATCATTTCTCTCATTAACAATCGGATGCACTAAAGTATCTACCACCCTTTCTCAAGTGTTATGATAGGGAGTGCCCATTAAAGTGATTTACTATGTCTCCATGCAAATCCAAATTAATAAACCCATTTAGCTTAATCATCCAATTGTAAGATATATGCTCGTAAGGTCATATTCACACGAATTGAACATGTACAATGGCTATCTCCAGACTTCATTGCATCATATGTTTTTCAATTCAAGAGTCTATTCCTAATTCACCTCTCTCGAGTAGAAATTAAGAATCTTAGTTCATGCACATGATAGCTAAGCACATACATACATTAAACTTCGAAAAGAAAAAATAATGAGGAAGAAGACAATTTAACTCAAAAATCAAACATTAACATAAGCTTCATTGCTAGGATCCATTTAATCCTAGATAATAAAAATTTAAAACATCATATTTGAATTAAAGCCAATTAAGTAATTAATAAACATCATCATAATCTAAAGTTAAATGTTGATTCAAATTCATCTATTCAACCACTTCTGGAGATTGAATCTTACTGCTTTATTATTATATTAATTGTGTTTATTTTTTATGAACTTCGTAAAAAATCAACCTAGTGTACATATTTATTTCTGCATATTTTTGGAAGTTAAAGACTTGCCTCTATGCAGTGAAAGTAGGATACTTGCTTTGTATTTGTAAGTTAGTTGGTGAGCTTGGAAACTAACAAGTGTATTTGTTTGATTAGAAGGGTACTGATCACAGAGAGTGTTAGTAGAACCAGAGTTTAGCAAAAAATGCTAACACAGAGAGGTGGAGTAGGAACCCAAGTGAAGGGCCGAACCACTATAAAAATAACAATCTAAATGTATTATGTTATCAATCTTTTATTTATCTTTGCATGTTAATCATTATCTGACCAAAAATTTTAAAGACTCAATTCACCTTCCCTCTTGAGTCACCATCTGAACGGGACCAACAAGTGGTATCAGAGCAACCTTCACTTGTTATACCTTACTATTCCATTTATATAACCTGTGGAGAGATCTCTATGGCCAGTTATTTCTATAACACTTCTGCTAAAGGTCAATCTACTTCCAGACCTCCATTATTTGATAATATAAATTATGAAAACTGGAAGATGAGAATGAAAAACTTCTTGATTGCCTCAGACTATCAGCTATGGAAAACTATCAAAGATAGAATGATTATTCTAAATACTGAAAATAAATACACTACTGAGGACATTCTAGTAGCTGAAAATGATGACAAGGTAAAGAACTACTTTTACTGCACTCTTACATCCTTTGAGTTTGACAAGATATCCTCTGGTGATATAACAAAGGAAATATGGGACAAATTAGAGGTTACATACAAAGGCATAAAACAAGTAAGATAAATTAAGATGAATCTTTTTATGCAAGAATATGAAGCTTTTGATATGAAGGAGACAGAGTCAATCTCAGACATGTTCGAAAATACAGAAGAACTCAAGGGCAAGAAAGCAATTGCTCTTAAAGCTGAGTCAGAGAATAACAAATCCCAAACTAACGCATCCACAAGTGGAGATGAAGATGAGGAGATAGTAATGATTACAAGAAGATTCAAATTCATGCTAAAGAAGAAAAAGTTTGGAAACAGTTCAAGGAATAATTTTGGAAGAAATGATAAAAAGAAAGAACCACACACCTGTTACAATTGTGGGAAACCTAGGCACATGAAGTTTGAATGTCCAAAACCAAACAAAAGACAAAATGAACAACAAAAGAAGAGGTACAATTCATATTTTGACAGAAAGAACAACAACAACAACAACAACAATAGAACAAGCAAAAAATTTCAGAAGAAAAAGAAAGCTATGGCAGCATGGAAGATGTTGGAGAATATAATAAATGAAAGTGAGTGTAGAAGAAGAGGAACATGAAGCTCAAATAAACCAACTTTCTCCAAACAGAAGTATTCAAGAAGAACTTTATATGGCAACCAGTTTCATGGCAACCCATGAAGAGTAGGTAAATTCTGATTTTGAAACTCATAGTCATAAAGAAATTTAAGAAGAATTATATTCAGATTTCATGATTTTAAAAGAGAAGTACAAAGAGACTAAAAAGAAGCTCAAAAGAATTATAAATGAATGCTCTAAAATGAAGGAAGAAAATTCTAAGCTCAACAATAATAATAACACCAATAGCATACTTGAGCAAGTAGTAGCAGAGAAAAATGCTCTGAAAAAGACACTGACTTCCTCTTTATTAAGAATGAAACCAAAGAAAAGAAGTGGATAGCAGCAACATAGAAAATTCGAGCCTACACAGACTACGATTTGGGTTCTAAAGACAATTACAAATGTATTAAATGCAACCAAAACTCATTTAGTTAAAATAGTAATACCCAAGAAACAATGGGTACCAATGCTATCTACTAACCCACTTGGACCCATTCCCAAATGAATACTAAAAGTTAAGACTTAACTTTATCAATGTAGGTATGCTTGGGAGACTTAACTTTATCAATACAGGTGTGCTTGGGAGCCATAAAGAGTAGCACGTGGTATATCAATAGTCGTTGCTCAAGGCACATGATAGGGAATAAGGAACTGTTCATGGAGCTGAAAATGAAATCTAGTGGAATAGTAACCTTTGGTGATAATGGTAAAGGTAGAGTAGTTAGGATCGGTAAGGTTTATCAACCACTGTCTACTATAATTTCATATGTACTTCTAGTAAAAGGATTGAAAGACAATCTTCTTAGAGTAAGTCAGTTTTGTGATAAAGGCTACAGAGTTGTGTTTGAATCTCAATTCTGTTTTGTATTGGATAAGTCTCAATTAGTTATAGTGTATGGTAAAAGACATGGAAATATATATTTGGTTGATCTTTCTGATATTCAAACTAAGTGTCTTGTTGTGAATGACAATGAACCCATGTTGTGGCACAAAAGGTTAGGACATGCCAACAAAAATCTGACTGAAAGATTATATAATAAAGATCTAGTTGTTGACCTAACAAAACTCAAATTTGATAACAAGTTGTGTGATGCTTGCATGAAAGGCAAGCAAGTAAATGACTCATTTAAATCAAACAAAGAGCCTTCAGTTGCTACATATAGATTTTGTTGGACCAACAAGAACTAGAAGTCTTAGAGGGAAACATTATGTATATGTCATTGTAGATGACTATAGTAGATTTACCTAGGTAATATTTTTAGCATCGAAAGATGAAGCTTTTTCATTTTTTGAAGTATTTACCAAATGGGTATAGAATGAACAAAGCTCTCACATTGTTGCCATAAGGAGTGATCATGGTGGAGAGTTTGAAAATCATAGATTCACTGATTTTTGTGAAAAGAAAATGAAATTCTTTAAACTTTCTCTGCACGAAGAACACCCCAACAAAATAGAGTAGAAGAAAAGAAGAACAAATCTTTGGAAAAGATGACAAGGACAATGTTGAGTAAATACAGGCTGCCACAATAATTTTGGGCTAAAGCAATGAACATCGCATGCTATATTATTAGTAGAATCTTTGCTAGATCCATACTCAACAAAACTCCATTTGAATTATAATATAGCAAAAAACCAAATATCTCTTATTTTCATACCTTTGATTGCAAGTGCTTTATTCTAAACAATGACAAAGAAAACCTTGGAAAATTTAATAACAGATCTGATCAAATAATATTTATGGGTTATTTCATTGCTAGTAAGGCATTTAGAATGTATAACCTGAGACTTAAGATTGTAGAGGAATCCATCCATGTCAAATTGATGAATATACTAACTCCATGAAGATAAATAATGATTTTGATGATGAGACAAATAATCTTCCAACAAGTGTGGAGAAACTAAAATTACAAGACAAAGAAGTAGAAGTTCAACTATTAGAGACAACAATGGATGAAGCTGAACCATCCATAATAGAGGTAAATGAAAAAGGTAACTCATCTCTTCCAAAAGATTAGAGGTTTATGCATGCTCATCATTAAAACCAGATAATTGGTGATGTATTCAATAAAGTTAGAACAAGATCATCCTATCACCAAATATGTGGCAATTTTGCTTTATTTCTCAATTATAACCAACTTGCATAGACTAAGCATTAGAAGATGAAAACTAGATTTTAACTTTGCTAGAAGAATTGGATCAATTTAAAAGAAATGATGTATAGACTATTGTTCCAAGACCAAACCATCAATTTGTTATAGGAATAAATGGGTCTTTAGGAACAAACTAGATGAATTAGAAATTGTGATGAGAAATAAGGCAAGGTTAGTTGCAAAGGGATATTGTCAAGAAGAAGAAATTGGCTTTGAAGAATCTTATGCCCTTGTTACAAGGATTGAAGTTATTAGAATGCTTCCTGCATTTGCATCATATATGGATTTCAAACTATATCAAATATATGTAAAGAGAGCTTCTTGAATGGTTTAATTAATGAAGAGGTATGTGTGGAATAACCCCCTGGGTTTGAAGATCCTCATTGTACAAATCATGTCTTCAAACTCAAGAAAGCCCTCTATGGTTTGAAACAGGCTCCTAGAGCTTGGTATGAGAGGCTAAGCAAATTTCTGATTAAAAAAGATTTTTCAAGGGGTAAAGTGAATATCAATCTCTTTATTAAGCATGCAAAAAAAGATATACTTATAGTTCAAATTTATGTTGATGATATAGTGTTTGTGTAACTAATGAAAACCTTTGCCAAGATTTTTCTAAGACTATGCAGGGAGAATTTGAAATGAGCTTGATGGGTGAACTCAACTTCTTCTTGGGATTAAAAATCAAACAAGAAAAAGAATAAATTTTCATCCACCAAATCAAGTGTACGAAAGAACTTCTAAAGAAATTTAACATTGAAGATGGTAAAAGATATGAAACACCAATGAGCACTTCAATAAAGATGGACAAAGATGAAAGAGGTAAATCAGTATGTAACAAACTCTATAGAAGCATAATAAGATCATTATTATATTTGACTACGAGCGGACCAAATATAATGTTTAGTATCTGCATGTGTGCTAGATTTTAGTCAGATCTCAAAGAGTCATACTTAATTGCTTAAAGAGAATCTTTAGATACCTATTAGACACACAAAGTCTCGGTTTATGGTATCCAAAAGGTTCTGATTTTAATTTGGTAGGGATTCAGAAGCAAACTTTTCTGGGTATAAAGTAGACAGAAAAAGTACCTCAGGATCTTGTCAATTTCTAAGAAACATGATCATATCATGGTTTTCCAAGAAATAGATATTTGTTGCATTATCAATTGCTGAAACAGAATATGTAGTAGCTGGCAGTTGCTGTGCTCAGATCCTTTGGATGAAACAACAATTAAGTAATTTTAATCTTAACTTTATTGATATACCCATAAAATGTAACAACACAAGAGCTATAAGTCTGACCAAGAATTCAGCTTTACATTCCAGAATAAAACATATAAAAATTACACACCACTTTATCAGAAATTATCTTCAAAATCGTAACATTTGTTTCGAATTTATGCCAACTAAAAATTAATTAGCAGACATCTTTACTAAACCTTTTCTAGAAGATAGATTAGTAAGTTAAGGAAAGAATTAGGTGTTTTAGATCCAAATGCTTAACTTAAAATTCATAGAACATCTATATGATGGAGCATATGTTCCTTACTGAATATTCCATTGAAAAATACACCAAAAAATAACAAATCTGAAAAGTGGGATCACTTTCGGAGCCTCCAAAATATCCTTAGGACCCTCCGAAGATCGATCATGCCTCCGAAAATAAAATCTCAGAATCCCCAAAAATCAATCTTAACTCTAACAACAATTCAACAATCTATTTCATAGCCTCCAAAATAAAATTTTATAGCCTCCGAAGTCCGTTCTCTTAAATGACCATTTTGTATCCTCTGAAGACCACTTACTCATTTTGGATCCTCCGAAAATTGAATCCTTTAAAGTTTCTGAGAAACTAAAATCCTGAAATTCTATTTAACTATTCGAAGACCTCTAAATACCTAAAACTCCTTTCTCTTTGAGCATCTGAAAACCCCCTTTTGGAGATAACCCTCATCTTCCCACTTGACTCTTAGTTCAAGTAATCCTCCCATCGCATCTTCTCCATCATCACTCGAATCCTAACCCTCTTCTGCTGCAACGGCGAGAACAAAGGGAACCACCAACTCAGCAGATGGTAAAAGGAAGGAGAGAGAAGAGTATCCAAAACAGAGAGCAACCAAAAGAGTTAGACATGAAACCAACAAACTTGAGGTAACATTTCTTAAGAGTGCGTCTGATTACTTTAGATACTTGGAAAGATATCATGATAGAAAGATCATAAAAGGAAGGGTTTTCAACTTTGATGTTTTTGAAGACAGTGGCATAAAACTAGATGTATGTGAATGGTTCGAATATCAAGAATGATGGAGTATGTAAGTTACCAAGATTACTTCTGTTTGAGACTCGTGAGAGCCCTAATCTGCAGAACAGAGAGGTCATGGATAGGAGAAGTGGAAATTAATGTATCCATAGAAAATTTGAGAAGATGTTTTAATCTTCCTTTGGTAGAAGCTGAACCAGAATAGCCTACCAGACAGAGACTATTTTCAGATTTGGTAGGAGCAGAAATAGATGAGAGAGAGAATTATCTTCACTCTAGCCATCGGAGTTTAAATCTCAAATTAGCTTACATGATTGTGATAAATAATGTGTATCCAAGAAAGGGAGAAACAGAAGATGTATCAGAAAAAGATGGAAGAATATTGTGAGCTCCAAAGAATAGAAAGAGAGTGGATCTAGCAAAAATAATGTCAGATCATATTTATTCAGTTAAGAGCACATTAAGATTCCCTCTCCCTTATGGAATGACTCTGACTAAGCTAATAAGAGAAGCAGAGTCAGTGTGTCTGAGGAACATAGAGAACCTCTAAGAGACTCAGACACAATTGATGAGAATACCTTAAAAGGAATAGATTTCAAGCAAACTCTACAAGGCTGGATCAATGATAAATCAAGAAAAGTAGATCAATTAAAAAGATCCAGACTAGAGCAAGAGGAAGAAGTAGAAGAAAGAACAACAAGAGAAGAAACTTTGGAACAAGAAACAAGAGAGACTCCAAGAGAAGGAGAAAGATCTGTCAGAATAGAGGAATCAGAAGAAATTTTGAGAGAAGAGCATGAACAGCAGCAGTGGCAATCCTTACACCCTCTTTTACACCCATCAAATCTCCATCAACCATAAGACTCACTCATCATCCATCCACACCAACCACTTCATCAATCGTCACTACTCAACCCATTCCACAAAATCTAGAAAACAGGCTTGAGAACATTGAAAACCTTTTATCAACTCTAGCTCTTCAAATGAACAAATTTGATTAAAGACTTAACTATGCCATGTCATTTGTCATCTTATGAGTTGATAAGATTGATCAAAGACTTGACTCTCTAACATCACTAGCAGAGTCATTTAGAGGTCAAACTTATCATCCTCACTCTCCACCTCCAACTCACTTCTCTCCATTTCAAACTCATTCACCCATCATAGTGGTATCTTTCCCCACACATTCTCCACAATCATCTCATGCAATTCTAGAAGTTGTTCAACCTGATGGTGAACCTACTGAAATTGCATCTCCTTCTCCTCCAACACAACCTGAATATCCTTCAAATCCATGTCGGGTTGTTATTAGACATGGAAAGTATCCCATCATAGTATCTCTTCCTAGAACGTATTTTCTTCCTCTAGAACTCTCCATCTATCTAGACTAGACTGGGCTTGATCTTGTTGGTCAGGAGAGGTAATCCCCACTCGGATTGAAGAAATTCCTCCAAAATGGAATACACCTTCAATTCGTCTAGAATGGAGAAGACCTCCAACTCCTTAGATCAAAAATCCACTCTGAAATTGCTCGGATGTTTCTCTTAATCTATCATTCTATCCCTTAAGGAATTGCCATTCTCAGAACTCACAAATCCTAACATTCCATTTAGGATTCAACTCCTTCTTGATCCTCCCTTGATTCCCAAAGATCACAAAATTCACATTCCTAATAAAGAGTGAATTCTTCAAAGATATTCTGATAAACTTCTTCACTCAATCCCACGTCAAGGAAACCAAGAAGTACATTTTCATCTCCTTTACGTCCTCATCAACTCTTTCTTATTACTGAGGAAGAATTTTCATTCTACACCAATGTCAATCTCCAAGCAATTGCTGATAATCTTCCTCTTCCATATCCTTAGCTCTCTGATACATCTATCTAACACAAAATTAGGCAGATCTATTCCAAACCATCCTCGTCACCTGAACCTACTCCACCACCTTCTACCAAAGCTAAAAAAACCATAAGAAAACCACCTGCAATCCTCAAGCCAAAGCCATTACCCAACCATCATCTTCGTCTCAGCCAACTTCTTCCAAACCCAAGAGAAAGCCAAGAATTTCACCTCCAAAAGAAATAAAAAGGTTCCTCTTTCTAGCATCACCATGTACCATCAAGAATACATAGCAAGAATGAATGCTAATACAGAAACCCTCTTAAAAGGCATTTCTGTATCCTTCCCTGAGTAACTAGATCTAGCATTTCGAGAATGTATTGATTTCATCTATGTAACTGATAGTGGACCCACTGCCTATACTCATGAACCCCCATCTGCAATTCCAAAAGATCCATTTTTCTTTCCTCCTCCTCCACCAAAAAGAATCAAGAAAACCACTCATGAACTATCCAAGTCCTCTCCTACACCATCGCCCTCTCAACCCCAGCCTCCTCTACCCCCTCACAAAGACTCATTCTCTAAAACCTATAAGAGAAAACCATGATCATCTCGCTAATTCTGTTGCACCTATACATCCATTTCTCTCTTTAAATATCTCAAAGTGCCATTTATCTAATGTAGCATTTTTTTAATGTGTACTTTTTGTGGAGGATTTTTTATGTATGTAATTTTGGTTGTATTTTGTACTTTCAATATTGGTCATGACAGGCTATTTATATTCATTTTGTTTCTTTCCACCTTTTTTGATTATGACAAAAATTAGGAGAAAATGTAGTGAAATGTATATAATGTAATGCACCCATTCAGGGGGAGCTGCACTAAGTTAATAGAATTCCATTGAACATCAAACATGCATTTAGCTGCTTGAAATTTTCTTTATTTGCAAAAGTTTTGAAAGGAATATCATTCAATGTTTTGTCATCATCAAAATGGGGAAGAATGTTGAACATACACCATTCTTTAGCTTGAATTTGATGATGAACATTCTTAACCAAGTATATTTTGATGATGAGCAAGGACATGAGTGAAATATTAAGGTACTAACAATTTATTCTCAAGTATTTTGCAAAAATATTTCCCAAACTAATCTTGAGAATAAATTTCATGATGCTTAAAGGAAGAAACCAAGTAAATGCTCAAGAAAACTAAGTATATAAATCACAAATATACTTAAAAGAATAAAATAAAAAATTAAGAGTTTAAGGAAACTTCGGAATCAAATTCAAAGTTGCTCAAGTACTTTGGAGATGAAAAGGATATCTCTTCAGAGCCAATAAAGCATTTCGGAGACAGAGGGAAATCCCTTCGGAGTTACGAAGTCACAAGAACTTCAGAGTCAATTGAAGTAACTCGGAGTCACGAATTCACAAAACTTACGAGTTGAGTCAAGTACTTCAAAGTAGACAAGGTACTTCAATGACAACATAGAGAGCCTTCAAAGTTAACAGGACACTCTTCAGTAAATACGACTCGTCGAATTCAGAAGACAAGTACTTCGAAGCCAGGTAAAACATTTTGAGAAAGAGAAGTACTTTAGAATTTGGACTCAATTACTTCAGAGACAAAAAGCAACTTTGGAGTCAGAAAAGAAACACCTCAAAGTTAAGACAAATACTTCAGATTCAACAAGACTCTTCAGAGTTAGTTCCTTCAAAGTTACATGCTAAGCTTTTCGAAGTCAGTGAACTCCTTCAGAGTCAAATCCTACAAACCCGATAGGAGTCAATTATGTCACGCCACTTCGAAGCCTCCGAAACATATCTTTGGCACATTCGAAGTGACGACGATGTGTGAGCTGTGCAAGAAAGTTCATACCACTTAAAAGCTCAGGAGATCTAATGCTAATTCATAGCCTCTGAAACCTCGCTAAAAAGTACAATGGTTATAAATTTGAACGCTTTTCTACATTGAATGATTCTCACCTGCCACCACAGAGAAAGTCAGAAGTTTCAATATAAAAGAAGTTAAGTAAGAATGAAGAAATCAAGGAGATCATTATGAGAAACAAAAGATGAGCATTTACTAAGTCTTTAAGGCTTTTCTTCCACAATTTCAACTTCACTGCAACTCATTTAAAGAAGCATTCAAAGCCATCTATTGAATCTTACTACTTTATTATTATATTAATTATGTTTATTGCTTCTAAACTTCGTACAAAATCAACATGCTAAAGGCATTAATATTTGTACACATTTATTTTTGCATTATTCTGTAAGTCAAGGACTTGCCTCTGTGTAGTGAAAGCAAATAGAATACTTTAGATTTGTATAAGTTAGTTGGCGAGCTTAGAAACCAACAAGTGTATTTGTTTGACCAGAAGAGTACAGATCAGAGAGACTGTTAGTGGAACTGAGTTTAGCAAAATGTAACACTTAGAGTGTTAATTTTTGGATAATTGTAATTTGCCATAGTGAAATATATTTAAAACAATAGAAATAGGGGTGACAAGGCCACAGGAAGTATGCTAGGTGGTGTGGAAGGTGCCTACACTCCCCAGGCAATGTGGTGGGCGGCTAGGAAAGTGCTTGTAGTCGGATCTAGGAAGAAAAATTCCGCTACATAGTGGCAAGCGGTTGTCGTACCTGCTTCGGGTCACAGGCGGTATACTAGGCACCTACCATATGTCGATCATGCGAGTTTATAAAGCTGACCCATCCATTTTTCATTTCAACCATCCCATTTTCTTCCCTACGCCCACCCCTCATGCCCTAGCCATATTATATGTGATTTCTAGCTATTTTAGCTAGAAAATTATTTTATTTAGCTAGAAAATCATGTGATCTTCGTTTAAACCCAACTTTCAGTGAGTTGAACCATGAAAATAGGAGAAAAATCAAGTTTCCTTCAAGTCGATGGTGGCAACTGGAATTTTGGGCCTAGATTTATGTCCACAAGAGAAAGCCATGCGTGGATTGCTTGGTAAGTTGGTTTTTCCTTCCTTATTTCTGATTTTCTTAAGTTAGGGTTTTGGGAATTTGTAGATTTTGAGAAAAATGATGGATCTAATGTAGAAATTATGGAGGGAATGATGTGTGCATGCCTAATAATGGTTTACAACTTAATTTGCACGAGAAATTATAAAAATTGCAAAAATAGGGTTTTCATGAATAGTGAAAATTGGGAATTTCCTGATTTTTATTGAATTAAATATGGGGTAAATGATTAATGGCATAATTAGAATATTTTAGAACATGTATGGAGTAGTTTGGGCCAATGGAATATAGTTGTGGGTTATGCCCTAGTTAGAATCTAAAGAGGATTTTTATGAATAGGCTATGTAAGCCATGAATTGTATAGCCTAAAAGCTTAATTGAATTATTTACATATCATTGAAACACTAATCATATGAGATATTAGATAAATATGTCAGACAAGAAGGTTTCTTGTGATAATTGTGAAGAATCCCTAAGTTAACTGGTGTTTATCTTATGTTTGATGATTATAGTCTGAGATTGGCTATAAATGATGTATTATAATTGGCATTGGCCCTATACAGGATAATCTGAGAAAGATGAAAAGATAGAGTTCGAGAGGAAAGTGGTTTGGAGTTAAAGGCCTAAGGTAAGTAGGCGGCCCCCTTTTGTGATGAGATTGGCTATACATGATGTATTATAATTGACATTGACCTTGTACAGGACGATCTGAGAAGGATGAAAAGGCAAAGTTTGAGAGAAAAGTGGTTTGGAGCTAAAGGCCAAAGATAAGTATGCAACCCCTTATGTGATTTGAATGTATGGATGGGGATAGTGGTTATCCCATGTTTATTCCGAGCATGTGTGTTTTGCATGAGGGATTGTGGATTTCCCATGTCGATGTAAAATTAATGTATATTTATTATGATTGTTGAATGTTGGGATAGAGAATATCCCCTGGATGGCAATGATGCGTTTGCCATATAGGATGAATGCATGAATGTTGGGGATTTGAAATATCCCATAGTTGAATTAGTTTATGATATAGACATGTGAATGTTTGGGATGGAAAATATCCGAAGTGATTATGGAATATAGCATACCTATATCTTTAAGCTTATTCTTTTGTATGGATGTCTAAATACAAAGGGATTGAGAATATCCCGGAAATGTAAGTATACCAGCATATGTATGTTGATTTCATATATGTATATGGGTGTGGATATGATATGCTTGAGGTGATGTATGTTTGATTGATAGGAATAGTTAGTATCCCAAGTTGAGTATGATGTTATGATAATATGGATGATGGAATTAATAGGGAATAATGTGTATTCCCTGATTGTGTTTAAAGTGATGTTTATATGGATAAAGGGGGATAGAGATTATCCCATAAGTCTTATCCAGTTTTATAATCTATGAATGTATAATTTGATGGAATGGGAAGCATTCCATGAGATATATATGTGATGCCTATAGGGCATGTATAGTGATATGAGACATCTGTATGGCATGTATTGTGGTATGTCGAGCCAAAGTGGCTCGGATATAATGCGAAGTGCCATAATGACATTGTATATTATTATATGCTTAAATGGCATAGGATCTGTATAAACAGAATGAGGTAGATGAACCTCATGGTATGGTTGCCTTGGATTGTATATCTTAGGATGAGATGGAAATGTGTTGTGTTTATGATATTTAAATTAAATTATTATTATATTGGATACATGTTCCGGGTGAGAACATGTTGTTATGATTACTTATTGGTTTATTTTATTTATGCCTACTTACTAAGTTACCCGAACTCATGCCTTCTTATGTTAAATTTTTAGCTGACAGGCCAGGTGAAGACTCCTAATTGTGGATTGGGACTGGCGAGCAAAGCTAGAAGACTTTTGATAGTATGATAGCATGCCGGGATTGGAATCCCATTATATAATTATGTATGATTGTATTTTATTCCAAATGATGTAAAATAAATGTAATGGCATATCATAGTAATTATTCATGATATTGTAGACGGATTTGTATTAATCCTAGAAATGCATTGCCATCATGATCTTGCTCCGATCTTGGGTGGAGCTGTAAGTATGGGTGTGAGTATTTTAGATATAATTGTTATCATTTGATTATAGAAATATATATTTTATTTAATTTCATATATGTATATTAGGTATAAATGTCCATAATAAAGGGTAGACTCTACCGGATTTTAGGCAGGACATTTCCCTTAATTTTTAAGGGAAATGGTGAGAGTATGATAAGATTTCCCTTAAGAAGAAGGGAAATGGTAGCGTTTCACATTAGCCCAGTGTGGCAAAACACGTAGGGTGGGGGTGCGGGGC
>JAYJMB010076448.1:0-10366 GCA_036873735.1 Pouteria campechiana
GCGAACGCGTTTTATCTTTCTAGTATTCATTTAAATTTCACCATGTTTTGCTTATGATAACATTGCTTGAGTGCACTTATAATGTTAGCATATGATGACTTGAATTCTATTTTGGTCAGTTCGAAAGTCTCGTGATGCGACAAGCATGAATTTTTCACGAAGATTTATGGTGGTAGCAGAGAGATTGAGTCGTATATCTGAAGACATCGTAGACAGCAACATAACGCTAGATGAGTTTGTGAGCGCGACAGCAAACAGCGAGGTGACACCGGTGACAGGACTTGTACAGACATATTTTTAGCATTTTGCTTGTAGAC
Source organism: Pouteria campechiana (assembly GCA_036873735.1). Classification (NCBI taxonomy): domain Eukaryota; kingdom Viridiplantae; phylum Streptophyta; class Magnoliopsida; order Ericales; family Sapotaceae; genus Pouteria; species Pouteria campechiana. The sequence continues at coordinate 318 of JAYJMB010076448.1, forward strand.
AAATTTTGAAAATTTTGTACAAAGCTATTTGAGAAAAATCCATATAGATATGAGATTCTGAATGAGACTAGGATTTTTCTATAAATAAATGTTATTTATGTAGATAAACCCTAGTATCTTTAGAGATTTTTATTTTGTTATAGTCTTTCTCTTTTTCTTCTTTTGATTGTACTCAATCTTTGATATAGTGAAACTCTACTCCTTTGCCTATGGTTTTTCCTCATTCAAGAGATTTTTTATGTAAATCTGTGAGTTGTCTAGTGGGTTTATTGGCTATCGCATTCGCCTAATTTTTCACAGACAAAATAATATAAGGATAACTCAGGCTTATGGCAAGATATATTAGGGGAAAGGAAAAGAGAAATGTTTACACATAAAAAATTATTACAATTATCTTTAAAATAAATTAATAATTTTAACAATTATTAAATGTTTGAGTAATTAACCGCTACATGACAGAATATTCTGAAATAATGTGATTTTCTTCTATATGATTTCATATGTTTCACAATATTTCATGAAACCAAGCCGCCAAGCGAGAGGACTCCAAACCCCCTTCTGCAATAGTAATGAGAAATAGCAACAGTGGATGCTCCCAATGAAGAGTTCGAATGTGCCTACGAATGGGCCAAGAATGACAACACTACGATGGAAAGCCCACTCTCTCTTTTTCTAGCCGGTTACAGCCATTTAGATCCAATTTTTTTCCATGCATTCTAATAATACTTGGTGATTCCATGCGGCTGGCAACGCTGCATCTGTCCTGTACGATGGGTTGGCGTTGGGTGGAAATGAATGAAATGCTGATGCACTTATTACTAAGCTGACCCATTTGGATTTTGTTATTTCTCAATTCTTACCATGATGTACTTTATCTGGGCCGTCATACCGACGAACTACTAATATTTCACATGGATGATCATTACTGCTAATCTTCATTTTATTACAATTAGCAATAAGTATTTTTGATGGGGTTGACATTTCTTAAAGTGAAATTAAGGACTGACCATTTGTGGGGTAAATCACGTGCATGTCATCTTGTGTTTTATTGTTGCCGGAAATTAACAAAAGAAATAATTAGCTTGCTTGTAAGTAGATATATGTACCATCTCTCTAATTCCCTCACATGGAAAGAAAAAAGAAGAAGAAGCGATTTCTACGATTTTAACAGCATGTGTTTTGTTACTGATACGGGTAACACGAATGCCTTGCTAGTATTTCGGTACGCAGATCGGACAAGTGTGGCATTATTAGGGGTCCGAATTTCTCACGAGTTGAACGTTTGTCCCCATTAGCTATCTTGGGACCACTCGTTCGGCTCGGCTTCACTCTACTGCACTAGGTGGGCACAACCAACCAATGGCTTAGATCGTGCAATCAATTCCGCATTTATTCTTGGTGGAACAAAGCATCTCTATATTCGGGAAACCAAGAGCTAGCTATGCAAATGGCTGCATGGTAACCATACGGTGAATGGGAGCCAGCTCATAAAACCTTTCTTACCTGCACCGTCTTTACCAGCTGGTAATGCCTTAGGTTCTTAGGTGCAGAGCTTAGCCATTCCCATTTCTCTACGAAAGGCCAGCTCGCAACGCCTTTCCTATCTTCACTCCTTATCCGGGCTAGTACTAAGACCTATCTTAGCCGTAACTACACCATCCCCATATCTCAACTAAATTACACCTCCCTCGCTCCCTCCCCATATTCTCTAACAAAGTACATCTCTCTCTCTCTCTCTCTCTCTCTCTCTCTCTCTCTCTCTCTCTCTCTCTAAGCAAGGAAGAAGGCCAGCCCGAGATGGTGGGAGACGTCCAAAGTGCCTTGCAACGGGTGAAAATTTCGTCTGTGGTACCAGGCATGGTGACATGAGAGAAGCAGTGCACCAAGTGTGGAATTTGGACCTGGCCTTAAAGTTCCATTGCTTGAGGACTGTACACTACTTTGGGAAGGAGGCGCTTAAGGGTCTGGGTATCTTAGAAATCAAGAGGCCCAAGTTCAGGTGGCTGAATTTCTTCTTCTCAGCGGCTGGTCAGATCAGGAGATCGGAGACTGAGAGAACGTTCATTGAGTGCAATGATAGTGTGTCCGGCTCAACGAGACGCTTGATGAATGGCTGGATAAGAAGGATTGGATACTTAAAAGGCACCTTGTGCCCACCCAAGTCCTTGGGCGGGAGATGCTCTGTTCTCCTTTTGCTCTCATACAGGCATGCAATAGCCTAATTCTTGACACCTAAATCGTCTACTAAATTACCTGAATTACCTAAATTACACTTAAATTTCCTAAATTACCTGAGCGGAGTGGATCTTGAAGTACAAAAGCCAAGCACAGGAACCTTGATTACGTCACATTCCCACGCCCTGTCCGTTGGATTTCAACGCTGCCAGCGACAGGATGCTGTGTTGGTGGATCAACGCTGTACATGTATTGACCCCCTCCCCCGCTCCGAGCATAGAAACGAAATGGACGGTCCAAATTTTTATTTAAGCCTCCTATCATGCATTTGGGCCCATCCATCTATCCGAACCGCATATTCACCTGGCCCACTTACTTTGAACTATTGGATGATATTTTCAAATCACGTTCTGTTACACGAGATCAACGGTCCAGCTATTACGATTAAATGGGCCTTCTGCCCACTATTCAGGAGGGTAACCCATAAGAACAGTCTCGTGCATCCGCAACCCACAAGAATCTGTTGAAGGGCGTCGCGCGGCCCACAATAGTGTCTCCCTTTACAATCTCAAGTCTCGATCTAAACTTCAACCGAGCATAGATCATTACCACAATCACCCGTGAAGCGGATCATGTCATCTACCGGCTTGAGACGGCAAAGTGGTTATTGGCTCGAGGCGCAATGGGTCTCCGCCGCCACGGGGAGCCCTCCCAGTGCTATGCAGCCAGCACCAATGTTTGTTGATGGATGGTAAATGTTAATTTGAGGAGAATTCTTCAAAAGAAAAGTGGTACGTGTGAATAGAAAAGGAAGAGAGATATGAGCTAACACTTGCTTGCTTGATATTTCTAGAGAGGGAGCATTCCAGAGTACATCCACTAAGAAATATCTATACAATATAATAGATTTTTATCTTACATTTAAATATTTTTATTACAATACTCGTGCTAAAGGATTGTAGATACTTATTATGTAAGATTTTTCTTTTGTGTCTAGATATTTCTATTACAATATTCGTGCTAGAGGATTCTAGATATTTACCATGTAAAAATTTTCTCTAGAGATAACATTAGTGCTAGAGGATTCTAGATACTTACTATGCAGGATTTTTTTCTTATGTTTACATATTTCTATTATAACACTAGTGCTAGAGGATTCTAGATACTTATTATACAAGATTTCCTCTTGGATCTAAATATTTCTATCACAACACTAGTATTAAAGGATTCTAGTTACTTACTATATAAGAATTTTCTCTTCAGTCTATATATTTCTATTACAACACTAATGTTAGAGGATTCTAAATATTTACCATGCAAGATTTTTCTCTAGATACTTTCATCATCAATGTATTTACATATTTCTACTGTCTAGATTTTTCTAGACAAATTATTAACAGCTCTACGTTCTTTGGCATTGATGTTAAACAAAACATGAAAAACTTGGACCATGTTGGATTTCACGTCGCTAATTGGGTTGATATTAGGCATCAGGCTGCGAAGAAGGGCAATATCGAAGGAGCTTCAATGGAGGGATTGGCCAGATAAGTTCTTCAAGCGGATAATCTTAGCACGTATGGTTGGCATTAGCGACTTAGGGAGCCTCATACTCATGCAAGAGCAAGTAAGATATGCTGCTATGGATGCCTACGTTTGTTATGGTTTGGGCAAGGAGAGGAGATCGCAATTTGCAGTGATGGCAAATTTACAAGGTTTTGATTTTTCTCTGCGTCTTTGCCTCTTCTTTTCTTGAGATGAGTATCACTCGGTCTTGAGCTTTTTTGTTCATCATTTACTAATGGTGAGGATTGAGCTTGGATCTTGTCATTTTTATTGATGTAATTGGGAACCTACATTTGCTATGCTCTGGTCAGGGAGATAGAATATCGAAGCTTGCAATGATGGCAAATTTGCAAGGTTTGATCTCTCTGCGTGTATTTGCTTTTTCGTTTCTTGAGATAAGGATCACTGATGTATTTTGTAATACCTATCGGCCGGATGCTTCAGATGGCTTGATTTTTAGGTCCTACCAATTGTCGTTTTTCTTTTTAGTTAATATGGTATTGTCCGTACTTGTTGGGTGAGCATGTTGATATAGTAAGGTGGACCCCAAAAATACAACCAAGCAGAGCAATCTATGCTTAGGCTCTCATCATAAAAATACTAGTTGTAGTTCATGGGAGTATTTTTGAAGAGCAAGACCAAATTTCTAACATTGGTTCCAAAAAGGCCACGACCGATAGATGAGTACGTCCTCAAGGGAGCATGATCATCAAGTAAAGATCAAGTGGGCAGGCAATGGTCACATTAGAATTATCAGGTTCTGAAGAAGGCAAGGCCATCATCAAATTAATTAGAGATATCGGTTTCTGAAGATGGCCAAACCATGGTCGAATTAATTAGAATTATCGGGTTTTCAAGATGGCGAGGCCATGGTCAAATTAACTAGAATGATCGGGTCCTGAAAATGGTGACACCATGGTCAAATTAATTAGAATAATCGGGCTCCGAAGATAGCCAGTCCTTGGTCAAATTAATTAGAATTATTGGGTTTCAAGTTGGCTCATAAAACCAAACAAGTTAACTAAGAGTGCTGATTCAACTTAACCCAGTCTGCGATCATTTCTTCGTGCATTAATTCAAACCAGTGGACCCCAATTAAAATCCAAACGAAGTTTGGTTAGCTCATTTAGTCCAAGGGGGAATATGATCAACCACTCAAAGAAAGTAGAGCCGAAGGAGAATCTGTATCTTTACTTCATCAAATCAAAGGGTGTTTGATACCTTTTTTTATAAATACATTGACTGACGTAAATAAACATCAACCATAAAACACAAATCAAACTAAATATAGGATTCGTATTGTGTAAAACGAATCTAGAAACTAATCTCTTAATCAACATAGAATTAGGATTTCCAACTTCATTTCTAACATGAGAATGGCCTTGCACTGATCATGATATGGGGCTGTTAATCCTGCCAGGAGTAGAGTGGAGTTTTTTTTATGGATGGATCATGGGCCTCACTCCATGCTCGCTGCCAACACCGTAAAATTCATCTCTCTGAATTCATGCAAACACGTAGCCAAAAGTCCACGGGAGCTCCGATATGAAATCGCCACTTCAATGATATAAATGAGTTATTATTTTTGAGTGGCATGGTTGGTCAATCCAATTGGTAGCACCACCAAAAGAAATTAATATAAGCAAGGTGCAATCAAAGGTGCTTAACAAAGAGGTGCAATGAGATGGCCTTCTGATTTTAAATAGTCAAATAATAGGAGACGGATTAAAGATTAAATTAATTAATTTTCAAGCTATTAAAAGTGGGTTAGGGTCAAGTTAATCCAGTTGTAGTCATATTACAACTTTAACCTAATATAATACCTAACCTTAGTAGACAAAAAGAAGGTCCTAACCTACCTACTTTTGGCATTACAAGAATTTACTTTTTGGCAATAAATATTTTTTGACAAAGAATGTTTTTTTGGCCTAATGCTTCTACTTTGATGCATATTAATATATGCATATTCTTGTTGCAATATTTATTGCATAAGCCCTATCTCTGATGGTCTTAGGTAAGATAACTAAATAAATCCGGCACATATTAGCTACATAAATGGTTCTCGATAATATCCTTATATTCTACTTAAGAAACCAAATTAATTTTTGTCAGAATTAGTTGCCAAAAGGCTGCTTCGTTCTTCTAGTATAGATTTGAATCGGGACAATTTGGGTTCAGGTAAACCCAACGGAAGTTGCACCGCCACCTTCCTATACGTGATCACCAGCTTCCCCTTAGAAACGTAACTTTGAGTAAATAATAAACGAATTTAATATACAAAAATGTGGAAAGTAAGGCTGCAACTACCCTGAAATTGGAATAGGAATACTTGTGTCTGCAATGAAAAATCCAGTGCCCGATTTTTTCTCTTCTTAGATCGTAAGTCAGGTATGGATCACTGGAAAATAGTTTAATGGAAAAGAAGCTGTATGTGATAAACTGAGAGTTATAGCTTTTTCTTAAGTACGACAATATTGTAGTTGGTCGAACAGGCGAGATGGTGTATGAGTAGACATAAGCGTAGCAAATACGCCAATCTGAAGAGAACACTTGACAAATACGTAAGAAATTATCTTCCTAGGGATGCCTTCTCTGGATAAGAGGTGATCTTTCCGCCAACGTAAGACAATATTTCTTCTTCTTCTTTTCTTCTTCTATTAACAGAAAAGACACGTATAGGATCTGACAGTCTTTTACTGCCAAAGAGATGTATAGGATCTGGTGGAGGTAGCTGCAAATCGATCTGGTGCTGAATAAACCATTGCTTCAAGTAATGACCCATATAAAAATCCAGCTTGTATAAGAAGAACCATAAGGCCGTGGCCCGCCCTCGTCTCAGAAGAGTAGATGACTATTTTTGATGTGGTTCGGCTCTGCGTAATACCTCAATGACCACCACTTTGTAACGAGCAGACAAACCACCGGCAGAGCGTGCGTAGCTAAGAGAGCAAAGGAAGTGAAGGGAAGATGGGAAAGGTTGACTGCCGAGTGCCCATATTCATACATGTTTCCTGTGCAACGCGGCCAAATAAAAACGCATGTGTGAGGCGGATTGGAAGCGGAGCTTTACTTTTGCTCAATTCCTATGAATTTCTGAATTGTGGCCCACCTGAATTCTTGATTTGAATAAATTTCGGCAGTATACATTTTACATTTTTTATGCAATTGAATGAATGGAGACAATAAGGTGGGACCCAATTTTCTCGGTAGCTATTGAGTCGCTTGGTAACAGACAATGCGCGTCCTCCTCGGGATTCACAATTGCTCACTCATGCATACATAAAATACATGAATCTGGGAAATTCCGCAAAATAAGTATTCATTCATTTATACGTATTGCACTATCTGGATGACTAATTCATTTATAAGTACTGCACAATGTGAATGAATCTGGGGTCATCTGTCTTCGATCCAAGTAAGGTTATAAATGGTCTGGATCATTGGTCAGATCCAGTTCATTAAGCCCAATGTCAAGCTTGTGTCCAAGCCCAGTTTGAAAGTCCTAATTTCCAAGGTATTAACATGGATGGGCTGGCTTGTCTGTGCCCCATCAGACCCATTTCTTTATATATAAATAAATATATATATATGGCATTTCGATACAACTATATTAAAAGAGAAAGAAAAAAATCCAAGTTTGACATCAATTGAAATACGACAACAAATTTGATGAATTATAAATTTCTAGTAAGTCTATCCGCATTTCTTTGTATGGAGCGAGGTTCATCCACAAACGGAGGTACAGCATTGCTGGTTCTCCAAATAGTAAAAAGGAACTGGGACTGAAAAAGAATAACCAGGTATAATGTATTTTATTGAATTTTCTATTTATCTGTTTTGTGATGTGGGGAGAAAGAATTGTAAATTCCGTTTTTTATTAAATTTAAAATAATAATAATCTTATTTACAGATTGAAATAGGAAAACGACATGAATTGCGCCACCTCACGGACTTAGTAAGAAATGATCATTAAAACATCATTGTCTTATGTGCCCTTATTAAATTAGTAGGATATGCCAGCATGTGCGATGTCATTAATATGCAAATCATGGCAGCTTTTCTTCTTCTAAAACGGCAAAATAAAAAAGAAAAATCCGCGATTTAGGTAAGTCATGCCGGAATAGGTGGTGAGAGAGACATTCATGAGGGAACACCCACCTTGAGGCAAAAAAAAAAAAAAAAAAAAAAAAAGGAATAAGAAAAGAAAATGATAGATGGGAATAACAATCTAGACTATTCTATTTTTATATTTTGGATAAACAGCAGGACACATCAGAGGGCATTGATGTCTGCACCATTTCTGACCCATCTCTGCACATTCTTCAACATCTTAGGGTAATCAAACAAAGATATCAATATCCTATCTTTACTTATCATATATTAGCATATCTTTCTTTTTATTTATTATATAAAGACATTGCCTCTTAGATTATGCTGTTGACATTTTTCTTTTCCATTTCCTTTTTATTTCTTTTCATTTCTTTTGTTTGTTCACATCCAATCTTCTGTACTCGTTTAGCACCATTTTCACAGCGGGTGGTCCAAATTAGAAGGTAAATTTCAGATATTTAAGACGCCTTATTGGAGAAATTTCAATTGTGGTCCATGGAAGATTGGATAAGTGGATTTGACTGTCTGGATTGCCTGGCGGCTGGGGCCATGTCTAGCTCTGAATCTGTTTCTCCTCTCTGGGTTTCACACATTTGCATGTGATCAAATCACATTAAAAATATAAGAACTGATTTAAACTAGTGTAGATTGCAATTTCGCGTGCACCAGACAAATAAAAAACAGCAACTTGCAATGAATGCCATGGTCAAATTGTGAGCGTTTTGGATGTGTGCCGTGGATCACACTTCTCGTAAATGAGGAATTGCTCCGATGCTCCTGAGGCATTGGAAATTCACAATGCTTCTGCCCAATCGGCCATCCGATAGACGTTCTTTAAAATGGACGGTCAAGATTGTGTGCACAAAGATACATGAAATAGTCCTTGGACTTGCAATGGGGTGTACAGAGATTATCATTGATTGGCCATGGTAATGGAGATTATAAGAAAAATGGGTAGGTGCAGAAAATATTAATCCAAATCAAGGATGGATTGGATTATCTGATCAGTTTGATCTTATATAGAAAACCAGGTAAGGCATTGAAGAACCAAAGAAAATTCCTGATTTTTGGGATCTTCATTAGGGCGTTTTTCAGTTGCCAACTTTTTCTAGTCAGGTTTACAAGACCAAGTTTCCAAAAATGCCACAGAGGGAAAATCATGCAGCTGTTAACCCTCTTCGAACATGGGGCCATTCCAGGCTGGACGATCCAAAACCAGCAAATTGGCAACTCATCTGGTCCCTAAAAAATCATAGCAAATCCTCATGCATCCCATTTTAATTTTCATGCAAATCCTTCTTGAATAACCTTGGAAGGATGCACTTTTCTGAGACTAGAAGCAGCTAGAAAAGCAATGACCAAAAGGCATGTGGAAGAAAGAAAGAAAATCGATAATGAAAGGCTCACACCCAACCCACTTTTTTAAAGCTTAGCCTTGTAAGTGGTCCACTTCAAGTTCATTAGCCTACATAAAAAAAAATGACACTAAACAGGCATTTATTATTTGGATGTGATTGGCAATCACACATTTGAGAGCTCACAAGGTGGGCCCCAAATGTATTAGATACACCATTCAAAGAAATAGCATAGAAGTACATCTTATGTCACAAACCTTCAAATCTATGGAAAGATCCCATGATACGCAGCCATTAATGCTTCTGATCACAAATCCCAAGCTCACGGTTGTCTTCCAAAAGCCTTTTAATGTCTGTTACTCCGTCTTCCGGCTTCGATTACTGAAAAACGCAGTTTAACAGTCCAGCAGGTTTCAGCCATTTACCTCAACTACGTCAAATTGACTTTTCTTATTTGAGTTTGGCTGCTCATCAGCTTTAGTTATTTATCAACAATTAGCCACTGAGCTTATATGAATCAAACTTAGCTTCAATGGCTTAAGCGAATTGTGGCAACTGGAAAATTGCAGTGGACAACATCCGCCCCCGGTGAGAAGATGCTACATATGGCAATGCGGCACCTACAACTGCAATTGCCTAATCAGACATGGAGGGGCTAGCGAAATAGAATGGCTTTAGAGCAGCACAATCCCAACAAACCCCACCTATATTCCCTCCTGTTCTGCGCAACAACTCTTTGTCTTGTGCAACTTAAGCCTCTTGTAGACATTGGGTAATTCCAAACTCCACAAAAATCCCAAACATGGAGGCCTCTCAATACACATTTCAATTCTCTATTGCATTTTT